>JAWPHD010015839.1:0-53057 GCA_037043455.1 Cyrtodaria siliqua
GGACAACTCGTCATCCCATAAACCCTGGGGTGGGAGGGGTGAGGGGGGGAGGGGGGGGGCGGGGGTGATGGGGATTTGAATTCTAGTGACAGTTATTGTTTTCGTAAACAAAATCACCATGTTCAGCTCTACCAAACACACAACGATTTCTTTTTATAAAGCACAACGTCCCATCCTAGCTCAACTAATTTGGGACTTGGTTTCCTTATAGTATGTTGTAAAGGGTTGCTTAAGTAATGTTGCCTTCCGCAAATTCTTGGCTCCCATGGAACCCAAATTGTGACGGCCCATAACATGTGCAATAAAGGCATATCTAGGTTTGCATGGAAGCTGGTGTATATATAGTTATAATTTTGGTTTGGGATCTTATATCATTATGCATCTTATTTGTACTTCACCCATATTGGGCATGAGCTCCCTCCTCCGCGCCCACCACCCCCACCCCACATACACCCCTCTCCCCCTTCATTTTTTTTTTTACATATTTTTGTTGTTTTGGTCAATTCTTACACATATAGCTATGTTGCCACCCCCCCCCCCCCCCCTCTCCACCCTCCTCTCCACCCTCCCCCCCCGGCATCCCCCCCCACCTCACACACACACACTCGACACTCATTTAATTTTTTTTTTACATATTTTTATGTTGTTTTGGTCAATTCTTACAAATGTTAGCTATGTTGCCCCCACACCCCCACGCCCGCCTTCCAACAACCCCAGGGCCTCCACCCACCCACACTCGAAACTCAATTTGTTTATTTATTTGTTTACATATTTCTGTGTTGTTTGGTCAATTCTTACAGATATATCTATGTTACACCGCCCCTACTCCCGTCCCCGCCCCCGCACAACCCCCCGGCACCCCAGCCTCCCCCCGACTCTCAACTATTTTTCTTCTTCATATTTCTGTATTGTTTTGGTCAATTTTTACACATATAGCTATGCTGCCCCGCCCTCACTGACTCGAATCGTTATTTTTTTCTCTTCATATTTCTTTGTTGTTCTGGTCAATTCGTACACATATTGCTATGCCCCCGCCACCCCCTACCCGCCCCCGCCCCCCCCCCCCCCACCCCCACCCCCCCTATATAAACTATATATTTTTTATATTTCTGTATTGTTTTGGTAAATTTTATTATCTCTACTGGCCAAGTTCGAAAACCAACCAGATCGGACCAGTAACAGCGGAGTTACGGCTCTTATATTTCCACTCGAAACTCGATATATATAATTTTTTTACATATTTCTGTCTCGTTTTGGTCAATTCTTATGTGGCCCTGCCACCACCCTCCCCCACTCCCCGCCTGCCCCACTTGAAACTCGATTTGTATATATTTTTTACATATTTCTGTGTTGTTTTGGTCAATTCTTACACATAAAGCTATGTTGCACACCCCCACCCATTACGCCCCTCCCCCACCTCCACCCCCACTGGAAACTTTTTTTATTTTTTATTTTTTTACATATTTCTGTGTTGTTTTGGTCAATTTGTGTTACCCCCACACCCACCACCTCCAACCATCCCAACACACCATCATCACTACCACCCGAATGTTGTTGTTTTTTGTTTGTTTTTGCATATATCTGTGTTGTTTTGTTTTATCAGTTTATCAATATGTTTCGCCTCACAACCATCCTAACACCACCCGAATGTTTTTTGTTTTTTTTTACATATGTCTGTGTTGTTTTGTTTTATCAAATTTACAACTATATCAATTATGCGCCCCCCTCTCCTCACATGGAGGACAGGGGGAGGGAAATTGTTCCCCCCCCCCCACCCACACACACACACACACACCCCATCACATGGAGGACAGGGGGAGTGAAATTGTTTTCATTTTATCTTCCATTAATGGATATTATTATTTTTTAATTTGAACGCAATCATTTACATATTAAGCAATTTAGATTAAATTCAGATACACAGATGAAATATCAATAAAAAACAACCTGAAATGAGGCTACAATAAAAAATCGCCAGGTATCCCCTCCCTCCCCGAGATGCCTTTCGACCACAATTTTTTTTAAATGACAGCAACTTTGGATTAAAACTGATAAAAATAAATGAAATGTCACACCCTGCCCCAAATTTTACTATAATTTGTATGAGATTCTAACAATAATTGTTATATCGGCCCGAGTTTCTACACCCACCCACACCCACCACCCCACCCTCACATTGTTTCAGCCTTGTTTTCTGATGGTATATACTGGCTATACCATTTATTATTCTCTGAATAGTCGAGCTGCGCTGTTCTCCTACAGCTCTTGTTTAATACAAATTTCCATATTTTACAGATTGTTTAGTGGGTCGCCCCCTGATTCCACACGTAAACTCACCCCACCCCCTACACACTAAATGAAATGAACATAACAAAACAAAATAAACAAGCTTAAGTTAAGTCATGGACATACAGTAGGTCTATGGTTAGGTGCTTTTTCCCCCAGATCAGGCTATAAAACAAGCGAGATTTTTTAATTTTTCTTTTAGGAGAATGTCTGAAGGGGTAATATATAATAAATATCCCGGCACCCTTCGCCCATTACCTTTTGCTAACCTAAGACTTGAAAACTTTATACTAGTACATTATACACAACGCAGTTTCGTGACACGTTGTCCACAGTGGAAAATATGTACTTATGCGCACGTTGGGAGAGACGCGCACTTGTCAATATATTGTCAATACACATGTATAGCTATCTACCAAAAACCGATATATTATGTAAAATATGCTTCGGAAAAAATAAAACCGAAAGTAAATGGTAAACAACTTATTATTTTGTTAGATTATCGTCATGGTTTACGCATATAAGTCTGATAAGCTGCTCAATTTCGTTCGAAAATCACATAGGTGTTCGAGCGTTTTTTCCAGTCGGGTTTTTTGCAAAGGAAATTGCAAATATGCAGTTACATAGAACGTCAGAATGATAAAAAAAAAACTGCATAGGAGCCAATATATTAGGCTAATTATGCACTTAGGTGCTTTAAACCTAGTTTATATCTTAATCTTTGGAAGACAACACGTTCTATTTTGACATAGTTGTGTATTGGGTAGTGCATCTTTTTGGACGCATGGATTTCATCTATGACTTTGACCTACTTTTTGGAGCTGATGATTTTTCCTTTTTTTTCTTTTTTCTTTCTTTTTTTTTCTTGCTTTTTTTAAAGAATGGCATTTTGTTTTTAAACAAATGCACTTAAATGTCACTCAGCAAACTGTAAATCCATTGTTTCTAGTTGGAAAAATGTTTACAAACTTTCATTTAAGCATCATTTATCTTTTATTTTTAAGTCCCGGCCCCTGTGAATCCGCGGATTTCTTGTCTCAGTATATTTGGTTTGAAGTATGACTGCATCAGCCAGAGGAGAAATGTTTTTTTACAGCAGTATAATTTGTATTTGTTATGCAGGATGACCCCTTCAACCAGAGGAGAAATGTTTATTTTCATTACATTTGTTATATAGGATGACACGCTAAAGATAGAAAAAATATATTAAACGATAATTCACAGTAAACGATGTTCTATTTCTTAAGTAAACACATTCCAGGTTATACACTATGCCGCGTGTATCCATTAAAAGAAAGTATGGTTCAACTAGAGTAAGTTCGCATTACTCCTTAACTAGACACGACCATAGTTAAACTATAGTTAGTGATCGAAGTCCCTCAAGTGAGAGGTTGTCAACAGTTGAAGGTAACCATAGAGACAGGAGGGACAAAATTATTCGACTTATTGAATCTTCGGTACAGAATTTAGACAGGATAAGATCTACAGTTGACGAATCAACTTATAACAATATAAGTAGGATCCCGTTAGGCCAACTCTGCCAAGTGTGCGACGAAACAACGCAGCCAGTAGGGGACATCCCAGCCATGTTGAATTGCGCGCGAGACTGGTACCCTTTTGAAGCAGGGCCAATTTTTTTTAAAAGTCACTCTTACAATAATTCTATTAGCGATATCTTGATGTAAATAATTTATTTTCAATTTCTGATATCTCTAATTCATTTTTTGATATCGCTATATCAAAAATTGAATTAGCGATATCAAAAATTAGAATTCTCGATATCGAAATATATGGTATTTAGCGATATCAAGAATTGAATTACTGATATCGCTAATAGAATTAATACGTCACGAATTGACGTCATAATATTACTCCGCGCTGTCGCCAAAGGAGTGACAGAAGAAGGAATACTTGTGTCAAAAGACGATTGGAAAGAAATGCATTACAGAAAATATATTATATCGTTTAATTAACATTTATGTCGTGATACGGAAAATAATTCACTCGTGAGAAATATTCTTGCGATATAGAAACTCGTGCGAAAACGCACTCGTTTCTATATCGCAAGAATCTTTCTCACTCGGGAATTATTTCCCGTATCACTTCAACAATGTTAATTAAACTCTATATAGTGATTAAATGTGAAAACGGCTTGCCATACATATTTGCCTATGGTGTAAGATAATTGGTTTAGAAGAGGTTTTTAATATATCTGCAGACGTACTTTTGGCTAAAAAGTGTTCTTTTCCGTTGATAGAAATCATTGCGGATAATATTTGCAAATCAGTATTCATCAATTGTTTAGACAAAAATAGTGCACTGCACGTTTGTATTGCTGTTCGAATTATAAAATTTGATCCTTTCGACCTTAAAATATTCCTCTTCCAGCCCACACCAGCGCATACCATGTTGTGTGTTACTGGCAATATGGACTTATTTCATCATAACAATATTAGAAAATCGTTCAAACCAGGATCCTTCAATAAAGAGTTTTAACACTCCAGCGATAACTCAAATATATGTCATTCCACGCACCTCCGAGAATTCGCGAGATTTCGCGAGAATCGCGAGAATACAATTTTTTCTGCCAAAAACGTAAAAATCAACCAAGATCGCGGTGACCTTGACTATCAAAACGATGTCCGATGAATAACTAGACAATGGTTAGACCTACGGTCCTCAAACTTGGAAGGATGGTTGGTCATGACCAGTAGATGACCCCTATTGATTTTGGGGTCACTAGGTTAAAGGTTGCGGTGACCTTGACTATCAAAACGATGTCCGGTCAATAACTAGACAATGGTTGGACCTAGGGTCCTCAAACTTAAAAGAGTGGTTGGTTATGACCAGTAGATGACCCCTATTGATTTTGGGGTCACTAGGTCAAAGGTCAAGGTCGCGGTGACCTTGACTATCAAAACGATTCCCATTCAATAACAAAACAATGTCCGATCAATAACTAGAGAATGGTTGGACCTAGGGTCCTCAAACTTGGGAGGATGGTTGGTCATGACCAGTAGATATTACTGATACAGATAGTAGATACAGTCACAGAGATATTGAATATCAAAACGATCTCAGATCAATAGAGAACGGTTGGACCTAGAGTCGTCAATTATGTGGTCGGGCGAGTGGGGAGCCATACATTTTTGTCCCATGGACAATAACAATTTCTAGTTTCGTTTTGTCGTAGGAGGGTTACTAAAACGAATTATCAAAAAATAATGGCCTTATTACAACCATGACTTATGTATACCACATTAATTATAACCATGACTTTATATGAATATCATGTTCATTACTACCATGATCAATGTATACCAAACAAGAGATGTTTGTAAAACGTATATGCCCCATTCAACAACCATGACACAAACATTACTGCCAAGTTTTGAGTGCCAGCTGTTTTTGAGTTATGGAAGCCAGGCAATTTTTAGTGAGTTTTCACATATACATAGTGTATCATTGGCAGTTATCCTTATATATGTAGGTATGTTACATATGGCTTTCACATGGGTTGCTTAAAGTTTGAGTTTAAAGAGTGAAAATAAATCATAAATGTATTTTTTTAAATTAGAATCAAATTTAATCTTAATATTCATTCAATAAAGGGAGGTAATTTAAAAAATAAGTTTTAATTAATAGTGTTATTTAGGTTTTACTATAGGAACATCATAACATACTTAAAAACAATATGCCCAAGAGGGCCTGTATCGTCCTACTGGATACCCCCAGGACGGGGCCCAAATTTGACCCCAGGTTCACCATTTGAACAAACTTGGTAGAGGATCCAAAAGGTGATATTAAATAAAATTAAACCTTTATCTCTTGTAGTTTCAGAGGAGATTTTTGAAGTTCTTCCCTATAACACTATGTAAAACTGATCAAGCAAAAGAAGAAAAAAAAAGAAAAAAAAAGTTTGTTTTTTAAAAAAAAACACCTTTGTGTAGTTATTGATCGGACATCGTTTAGATAGTCAATGTCACCGCGACCTTGACCTTTGACCTAGTGACCCCATAATCAATAGGGTCATCTACTGGTTATGACCAACCATCCTTCCAAGCTTGAGTACCCTAGGTCCAACCATTGTGTAGTTATTGATCGGACATCGTTTTGATAGTCAATGTCACCGCGACCTTGACTTTTGACCTAGTGACCCCAAAATCAATAGGGGTCATCTACTGATCATGACCATCCATCCTTCCAAGTTTGAGGACCCTAGGTCCAGCATTGATCGGACATCGTTTTGATAGTCAATGTCACCGCGACCTTGACCTTTGACCTAGTGACCCCAAAATCAATAGGGCTCATCTACTGGTCATGATCAACCATCGTTCCAAGTTTGAGGACCCTAGGTCCAACCATTCTTTAGTTATTGATCGGACATCGTTTGTGACACAGACAGACAGACAGACCGACCTACAGACAGATCTACAGACAGAAAGCACAAAATCAACATGGCTCCCCTACCACACTTTGTGTGGGGGAGCCATAATTAGGTATTTTATTTTTCCATAGGGAATTTGATAGTTTATTTTTTATTTTTTCCCTTCCTCCTACAGCTATTCTCTGTCTTGATGGTTCTTAAAAAATAATAAAAAATAATGGTAAATGTGATATGCATTGGTCATGGTAGTATGTAAATATTGCAATCCTATGAGGGTGACAGTAAATATTTGTCAACCTTCTAAGGCTATTTATTTTATTATACTGAAAAATATGTTTGAAAAAGATATTTGGTTCTGCTAAATATTTCTTTGAAATACATGGTTACTTCTCTCTGTTCAAAATCACTATTCTCAGCACCTAGAAAATATTTTTTGGCGGATAGTTCTTTATGTTCTTTCGGAATCTTCAGCTGTGAACTCACGAGTAAACTTCAAATCATTTTCAGAAAGTTGTGCAAACTGTGTCAGCCATTTTAGTAAATGTTCACTGATTTTCATTTGCGTATGTATACGTACACTTTTCAGCATTGGACATCCCAATACATAATTATAAACTTGATTTAACGACAGTAATTATATTGAGGTGACATTACAAAAAAAACACTATCATTCAGTGACTCACTCCATGGAGACATTACAAGCGATATGCGATATTACAAAAATGGGAAAATAACAGTCTATGAACATTGAAAATTTGACATTAGGTATATTATTAATAAATATGGGATCAGTGGTCATGGTAGTAATAAATGGGGTATTCAGTGGTCATGGTAGTAATACATGTGGTATTTAGTCTTAGTAGTCATGGTAGTACTAAATGTGATATACAGTGGTCATGATAGTTATAGTATACTTGCAATATACAGTGGTCATGGAAGTAGAAAATGAGGTAAAGAGTAGCAATGATAGTTATACATGTGATGTACTTTGGACATGTTAGTAATCAATGTGGTATGCAGTGGTCATGATAGTATTACAATACAAGGGCCATGGTACTTGTGCGATGGACTTTGTGAATATCATCAACAAGTAAGTGAACTTAAGAAGAAGCCCCAGTCACATGCAATGCCAGGTTATAGACAAAGCTATGCGCTATATGCCAGTGTTAATAAGAATGGTATGGAACATGGTACTCATTGCCCAGAACAAAACGATCCCCTACACCACCAAACAAAACATCCAATCAATTCATAATTCAGAAGAGCAAAAGGGGGCTCACATTGAAAGCAGACAAGTACAAGCATAACTAAATATTAACACCAGCACATGAAGTTCTATCCACCAAATATGGAAAGATCCATATTAAACAAAAGAGCTGTCGAAAGGACAGCAGTCTCCACTATTTAAAGTCAATTTTAAACAAGGTCACTGACACTTCTGTCTCACCAACCATGGTGCCAGTTCATTCACAAGGTCAAGACTTAATTGTGGAGGTTAATAGGTGGTGGCGACTGCGGTGAGGGTGTAGAGGTGCGGGGAGGGGGTGGTCAGTAAACATATATACCAAATATCAAATCAAGACCTTCAATACCCCAGAAAGAATATGAACTTAAAGAGGGTGGGGAGGGGAAGTGAAGTCTTACTGAATAGGGAAAAAACACAGAAATAATACAACATTTTCATTGGGGGTGAGGGGTTGAGAAGAGGGTGTTGGGGAGTGGATGGAAGAGAACATGATGGATGCAGACATGGCAAATGAAGAATAGAATAAATATTTGTCTATCTGGGGTGATGGTGGTGGTGGTGTTGGAGTGGGGAAGGTGTGGGGTTTATGGGGCTAATGACATTGTTATTGGATGTATGCAGTAAGTTTCATTGAAAAATATTAAGCTGTTTAAAAAACTTTAACTGAAACTCTAAGTTGAAAAAGAAAATATCATCTGGCTAAAATGAAATAAAAAGTTATGAAACATGATTTTGTCTGTAAGTGATGACACTTGTCAAGCTCCTTTGGCTGAGATATATGGCTAGTGGCTATTGAAATAAATGGACTTGCCAACAAATAAAATTTAAAAAAATCTAAGTCGAAAATAGGCTACACATTTTCTAAAATACAATACTGAAAATATTTATCCAGAAAAAGGGCCATAATTTTGCTAAAATGCAATACAGAGTTATGGAACATGTGTCTGCTAGCATTCACGCTTTACTGAAGTTGAATTCATAATTAACAATCACCTATTGAAATAAAGGACTTGCCTAAAAACTTTAACCAGCATTTTGAAGTCGAAAAAAACAACATAACTTTGCTTAAATGCAATACAGAGTTAATATAGAACATGTCTACTAGTGCCCTTGATATTCCAAGCTTTACTGAAGTTTTGTTGATGTACGACTTTAAGTTGTTAAAATAAATGGACTTTGTCAAAAAAGAACTTTAACCAGCAATTCAAAGTAATAAAAAAAATGCTTTTGCTTAAATGCCATACAGAGTTATGGAACCTGTGTCTACCAGTGTCCTTGGTGGTACTGATGATTCACTGACCAGTGGTTGCTGAAATAACAGGACTTGGCCAACAACTGAAAACCAACCTCGACGCAGACGTTGAGTAGACCTACAACAGCTCTTCTTATTCTACGAATAGTAAAACTTAAAAAAAAATTATTCTGGCTTTCAAGTTGACGAAAAAAAATAATCTGGCCAGTGTATTAGGCGAAATAAAAATCCCGGCTTTAAAGAAATGAAAAAAAAATATTCCGGCTCAAAGGAAAATCCCAGGCCCCTCCCCCAAAAATCAAAATTGTCGGTCCCTTATGACCAAGGATCGGACGAAGTTTGTTAATTGTGTCACAATAAAAGTCAGGTTGTGATATTCTTTGTCGCAGAAGAGTTCTTTGGGATCATCAAGCCCAGTATTTGTGGCTTTAAAGTAGAATATCGCTTAAGCCGGTGTTAGGATACGTGAGAGGTGTTGCAATTTTACATTATCTCTCATGAACAGACTCATTCAAATGAGTCTTTACTGGTATCTCTTGTTTGTGTTTGTTGCTTCCGAGGGATCCCCTTTTCAGTATGTATTGACATTCACACTAGTTAGCGTTTGTTAGTGCTGTGTGGCGGCCATAAAAAGTTGCCCCGACTACAAATCAGTAGTGTTGTTACTTACTGGTCCTTTGGGATCATCAAGCCCAGTCTTTGTGGCTTTAAAGTAGAATAATGCTTAAGCCGGTGATAGGAGGCGTGACAGGTGTTGCATTTGACATTACCTCTCATGAACAGACTCAATAAAACCGAGTCTGCTACTTTTATCTCTTGTTTGTGTTTGTTGCTTCCGAGCGATCCCATTTTCAGTATTTCTTAAATTACTTTTATATTTTAAAATTAGATCAGGATGCGATACTAACATTTTAGGATGGTTTTTCGAAGTTTATGTTAAAAGTACCCGTGATGGAGTAGCTTTTTAGTTATATAGCCTAGTGCTGGGAAAAGCTGTATTATTGAGAGTTCTGGGGAAAAAAACTTGGAAAATGTCGAAAGATTTATCAAAATCGAATAATCACCAAAGAAGATATGACTTTTTGAAGTTTGTTTAAAGAGACCGTCATTTTGAGAACTATGACGTCGCAGTTCTAAATTTATTTATAAATATCATAATTTACTCATTTACTCGTATAAGAAGGAAAATCGCAACAGCTGTATGAAAAAAAAGTATACTAATATATGTGTAATAATATACTTAATGATTATTTAAGGATTCTGCATTCCTTTGCTTTAAATGACATTTATCCAATCATTATGCCAAATCTGGCAGTTCAAATGGTCACATCTCCTTTGTTTATCATTTTAATCATTCTTTCACGATTTTTCAATTTTTTCAGAACTCTCATTAATAAAACCTTTTTCAGCACACTGCTACATTCCTTTTAAATATAGATATACAAATCGAACAGGAAAAGCAGCATTAAAAGACGACAGTAAACCACAAGCACACACAGAAACAAAGAACACATTTAAAGATGAATAAAAGGCCAAATAAGACATCACAAACACAAAAGGGTTGACAATAGAGATACCGCCTTGGAACGGCGAGTGGCAAAAAAGGCTGCTAAATAAGGGGTTTAAACCCGGTTCTAGGGTGCACAAAACCACACATTTACCCTACCGTCAACCCAATAAAACGGGACAGTGCAAATAAAGAAATCCCCGCCATGAACTATTATATAACCGACAAGGCAGCATTAATAGGCAACAATATAAGTAAAACACAAGCAACGTTTTACGCAAGCGTAAAATAGCTGCCGAGAGGAAATAGCATATATCTGGGTAGAGACTGGACACAAAGTTTAACATAATAACATATCAAGTCACGGTGTTAAAACAATATTGAAAAAAATAATGTTGACGTAAACACGCCACGACCGTTTTTTTTTCTTACCAGACACATTCTTCCCGAGTTATACCGTCAGTTGTCCCTATCAAACATTTTGAATCAAGGTAGGCGACCTCGCTTCTCTCTGTTCAAAAACCGTGATTTGCCTTACATACTGATTACAATTCAACTTTGGATCATGACGTGCTAGAAGTACACATCAGCACAGCAATACAGGTGTTCACATGTAAGGGATGCGTGTGCGTTAGCGTGTGCATTACAACAGACGTCCCACTGCTACCATGTGTAATTATAAGATTGTGATATCAAAGTGAAAAACTCAAAGAAACTGTTCATTGCTACCTTACCATTACATGTGCAATTATGAAAACCATATAGGCAGCGAACAAGCAAGGTTTTACGCAAGCGTAAAATAGCTGCCGAGAGCAAATAGCATTATTTCTGGGTAGGAACTGGGAACAAAGTTTAACATAATAACAGACCAAGTCACGGGTGTTAAAACAATATTCAAAAAAATGAGTTGTCACGGAGACGTAAACACGCCATGATCGTTTTTTTACCAGACACTTTCTTCCCAATTTGTGCTCATTTTGAATCAAGGTTGGCGAATCCTTGACATGCCTTACAAATTGATTACGTATTCACCTTTGTAGCATGACGTGCTAAAGTACACATCGGCACAGAAATACAATTACTCAGAAATACATTACAAGACTTCATTATGTATGGGATGCGTTTGCGATAGCGTGCATTACAACATAGATAAACTATTCATTGCTGCCATGTGTAATTATAAGATTGCGTTATCAAAGTGAAAAAACTCAAAGAAACTATTCATTACTACCTTACCATGTGCAATTACTAAAACAATATAAGAGTCGAACAAGCAAGCTTTTACGCAAGCGTAAAATAGCTGCCGAGAGAAAATAGCATTATATCTTGGTAGAAACTGGCAAGAAAGTTTAACATAATAACAGATCAAACTACGTGTGTTAAAACAATATTTAAAAAAAAATTGTTGCCACGAGGGCGTAAACATGCCACGACCGTTTTTACTTTCTTCCCAATTTCTACCATCAGTTCTTCCTACCAAACATTTTAAATCAAGGTGGACGACGTTCTGGTCATATCCTTGACATGCGTTACATATTGATTATATATTCACCTTTGTAGCACGACATGCTAGAATTACACATCAGCATATAAATACAATTGTTCACCTGTAAGGGATGCGTGTGCGTTAGCGTGTGCATCACAACACAATAAACTCTTCATTGCTACCATGTGTAATTATAAGATTGCCTTATCAAAGCGAAAAACTCAAGAACTGTTCAACAATTATTGTATTTTTAAATCAAATTATTCATGGAATTTTGTATTTAGAAATTTTGAAATGTTGAATTTTGATATTTTGGAATTTTGAATTTTGAAATTTTGGATTTTGAATTTTGAATTTTGAATTTTGATGAAATTTTGAAATTTTGAATTTTTGAAATTTGGAAATTTTGAGAAATTTTGAGAAATTTTGAATTTTGAATTTTTAAATTTTTGAATTTTGAATTTTTGAAATTCGGAATTTTAAATATTTGAAATTTTGAATTTTGAAATTTTGAAATTTTGAAATTTTGAGAAATTTTGAATTTCGAATTTTTTGAATTTTGAATTTTTGATTTTTGAATTTTGAAATTTAATTTTGAATTTTTAAATTTTGAATTTTACAATTTTGAATTTTGAAATATTGAATTTTGAATTCTCAAATTTTGAAATTAGAAATTTTGGAATTTTGAATTTTGCAATTTTGCAATTTTAATTTTTTGAAATTTTGAATTTTGAAATTTGAAATTTTGAATTTTGAAATTTTTGAATTTTGAATTTTTGAATTTTGAATTTTGAAATTTACACAAACTGTTCATTGCTACCATGTGCAGTTATCAAAGTGAAAAAACTCAAAGAAACTATTCATTACTACCTTACCATGTGCACTCAAAGAAACTATTCATTACTACCTTACCATGTGTAAATACTAAAGTAATATAAGAATCTGCTGCCTTCGGCAGCAGAATAAATCCATCGACTAGTGTATAACACGGCGGTATTTACGAGAATACCGCATTATAAATGAGTATTATTCCATAAAAAGGTATTATTCCATTAAAATACAGATTTGCACTTATTCCATTCCAATGCTTGCGTTTCATTCAGTTTCATTATGCTCCGTAAAAAATCCCGGACGTGAAGATCCCGGAAATATTGCCGCATTCTACACTTTAGTAGACTGCTCTACGAAAACGTCATTTGAGGCAATAAAACGGCAAGCTTTGAACATTGAAAAATATGTGTTTATACCATTCAAGTGTTTTAGACGGGTTCCCTAGGAATTGAAGCTGTACTGCATGACTATTGTCGGCTACATGATTCACAGTCTGTTAAACATAGACATATTCTAAAGCTCTATAAGAGTCAGCTGCCTTCGGCAGCTGAATAAAGATGCTCGTGAATATATAAATACAAAAAAACAAAAGCCTAGAAAGCCACAAAGCAGGTACTCGATGACTTGGCTGAAGCCAGAGCAACAAGAGAATAGACCATTGAGGGCCTAAAGCTCTAGAATAAAACGAATAAGTTGAGAAACGTAGATCCTAAATGAAGTTGGTCGGGGAATATCCCTATCTAAGTAACAATATCAAAATTAAAATCATCTCTGTTGTCATAGATTGTGTTAATTACTTTTCCACTTTCAACAGAGAGATGTAAATCGAGAAAAGAAGCGACAGTATCAGAACAGAAATATTAGCTTTGTTGAGTTGAAGTTCTTTAGGATAGTGTTAACCATAGTAGAAAGGGAAGGGTTGGCAATGTTCAATATGTCATCCAGGTACCGAGAGGTGTCATTAAAAGATTCAATTTCATCTGCCTGAGTGTCTGGAGGATGAGTTAACGTGAAATCTCTTTCACAGCAATACAAAAACAAATCTGCGACAGGTGCACAGTAGGGATATAAATAGTTGTCTATAAACGGTAGTTTCATACCTGAAAAAAATATTACATAAGTCACAATGGATTTTTTAATATTGGATATAAATCAACTGTTCGTCCAGATCACCTCCAATCCTTTTGATATCAGGATGAATTTCATGGATATTTTACTCATATCAAAAGGAATCATGAGATTGCGTTTTAGGTTATTCAGGTCAAGGTCTCTTGCTGAAAACAGAAAAAATAGCTCTGGTCAATTACTTATGATGATGATGATGATGATGATGATGATGATGATGATGATCTTCTTATTAGTATTGCCTAGTCAGTCTAAGCTAATGAGTTCAGAAAAAATCCTCGATTCCTAGTTATCGCTCAACGCCCTGATAGTTATTGAATCATAGACTATGACTACTACAAGGAAAATGTGAGAGGCACCATCAACACAGTGGCGAAACCACGTGACTTTTTGATTGGGTTCCTGGCAAAATATGTCATCAAAGCAGTCGATTGAGGTATGTCTTTACTTTATAACTTTCTTAATATTTAACAAATTAAGTTGCACACATTTAACGGACTGACGGACAGACAATATACTAATGCCTCTCCAGAGTTACTCACATGAACAGTTGCTCAGGTGAGCTTATAAAATAACAAGAGAGTCGTCTAGCTGGGTAGTACGCGCCTACAACCAGTAGTGTCACCATCATGCTACAAGACCTTGGTTGAGAAGAGCTACAAGCCCGGCGTCAACAGAGCAAGACACCATGATGTTCTGGATCATCAACCAACGCAGCCTCAACCAAAGGGGATACAAACAGATATACCGTACCGTTCTACTCAGTCAACTCATACAAAGGGTTCTTCTTGCCCTCAACTATTCAAAGGTGTTCTCCAAGAAATAAATAGACCTGATTCTACTTGATTTCAGCAAAGCATTTGATAAGATCATCCATGAGAAACGGATTCTCAGGCTGAGCAGAGATATGGATAAAGTCATTCTTAGACTACCGCACACAGAGTGTGGTTGTCAACGGATCCAGGTCATCAGCAATACCTGTTTCTTCTGGAGGGCCACAAGCATCCGTCTTCAATACTGTTTCTTGCATAAATTACCTCCCAATAGATGTTAATTCCCGGGTTAGGTTATTTGCAGATGACACTGCAATTTACATTACAATCACTTCAGAAAAACAATCAGAAACACTACAAAATGATCTAACCAAACTTGAAAAATGGGAAACAAAATGGGATATGGAATGTAATCCCTTAAAATGCCAATTCATCCATATCACCAAGTCTAAAACACCCATAGACACTTCATACTACCTCCATAATACAAAACAAAAAGCAACAACAACAGCAAAATATATTGGCGTTGACATTTCAGACGATCTAACGTGGAACACACACATAGACAGAATCACCAAAAAAGCAAATCAAACATTAGGATTCCTTCGCAGAAGCATCAAAGTACACTCAGAACCACTTAAGTCTATGGCCTACTAAACGTTAGTCCGATCGCAACTCGAGTACTGCTCCACTGTCTGGTCTCCCCACAATGAATGCTACATAAACCAGATCGAAGCTGCCCAACCAACGCAGGGCACTATGGACAAACTTTTAAGCGTCACAGAGTTTTTTTAAAATTGAATTGGGTTTTAAGGCGCACCAACACATAAAAGGTTATATGGCGCCTAACAGGCATCATCCTCCATGTACATCGAGATAAAATATGGAAATTGGGCCTAGAACCTTCTAGGCGTGGGGTTGGGTAGAGGGGGCAACATATATGTGTAATAAGCTACGTGTAAGAATTGACCAAAACAACTGAGGTAAAAAAATAAAAAAACGGATGTGGGGGCGGGGGTGGGGTGGAGGGATTAGGGGCAGACGGGAGGGGGAGGGGGCGGAGAAGGGAGCCCATGCCCCTATATGGGTTAAGTATGAATAAGATGCATACTACTATAAGAAATCCCAAACCAAAATTATAGATATATACATGCTTACATGCAAACCTAGATCTGCCTTTATTGCATATTTTATGGGCCATCACAACCCTTTAAGTTTTTTTTTAATTGAATTGGGTTTTAAGGCGCACCAACACATGAAAGGTTATATGGCGCCTAACAGGCATGAACATGCCAGGCTCATCCTCCATGTACATCGAGATAAAATATGGAAAATGGGCCTAGAACCTTCTCACCCTGAACTGCAGAGTTGCTGCAAATTCTATCGTAGAAACTCCATTTACGCTGGAGCCACGTTTATTGTTTTTCTGCCACTGCTCTTTTGATGTGAGCGTGGCATCTGAAACAATGCAGGGATCATGATGAAGACCTTTAATGAACATGAACAAAAATGATAAAATGAACATGAATTTGGGGGGATTCTACCCCTCTGCCTACCCCTCCAAAGGGATCTGCAATGGCCCTAATATTTGCCCCGTGACCAAACGGGGCCCCCGGGAACCACACGGGGCGCGTCACAGAGGTGCTCCACTCCTTGAAATAGCGAAGACTTGACCAGCGACGTATAGATAGTAGGCTCTCCCTTTGCTACAAGATCACCAACAGTCTTGTAGCTAGCTTGAGGACTATCTGAGGACTGTGCTGTAAAGTGACCACTGTGTTTTAACCTGCTTTTAAGCTGTACGAAGAACGTTCCTTCACGAATGTACATTCACCACAGTGCTATTATGCTCAAGATGGGCCCTGCACTTTAATGCCAATGGAAGAAGAAGAAATAAACGGATGATGCGATGCATAAGACTTTTTGGTGGGTGTAAAGTCAAGGTCAAGGTCAGATGTTAGGTGGGGCTTGTGTAAGCCCTGTTGTTCTTCAGCCAGTAGAGCTTAAATGGTCAGTAGAACTTAACAATTGCCAGATTTATAGACAAAAATTCCATAAAATAACAAATAAACAGAAAGTAACATGTGGCATTCTTTCATTTGAACACTTTATTTGAAACTGAAGCACAATATGGTACTTCACATTTTATTTCCATTATTTGCTAGACCATTAGACTTATACACTTACATGTATGGTCTTTAAGATCATTATTGCACAGAAGCTTATTTCACATGAAGCGTAATAATATAAATCAATTTGAAACGTTTGAACAGTGTTTTATGTCATTTTTTTAGCTCTTATGACCAAGACCAAGGGCCAGCAGAGCTTATGGGATGGCGAGTTGTCCGTTGTCCGTCCGTCGTTAACTATTGTCTCGTTAAGACGATAGGGCCTTCATTTTTCATCTGATCTTTACCAAACTTTAAAAGATTGTTAATATCAATGAAAGCTCGGACAAGTTCGAAAACCAGCCATATCGGACCAGTAACAGTGGAGTTATGGCCCTTGATTTAGCTAAAAATGCTATATTTTGCCTCGTTAAGACGATAGGGCCTTCACCATTCATCTGATCTTTACCAAACTTTACCAGATTGCTAATGTCGATGAAAGCTCGGACAAGTTCGAAAACCAGCCAGATCGGACCAGTAATAGCGGGGTTATGGCCCTTGAATTAGTTAACAAGAGCTGTCGGAGAACAGCGCAGCTCCACTATTCGATTTTTTAGAGAATAATAAATTATATAGCTAGTATATACCATCTTGTTATATACCATCAGAAAACAAGGCTAAAACAATGTGGGGGTGGGGTTGGGGGACGGGGCTTGTATAGAAACTCGGGCCGATATAAAATTATTGTTAGAATCTCATACAAATTATAGTAAAATTTAGAGCAGTGTGTGGGCCTTCATCATTCATCTGATCTTTACCACACTTTACCAGATTGCTAATGTCGATGAAAGCTCGGACAAGTTCGAAAACCAGCCAGATCGGACCAGTAACAGCGGAGTTATGACCCTTGAATTAGTTAACAAGAGGCTCTGAGCTGTCGGAGAACAGCGCAGCTCCACTATTCGATTTTTTAGAGAATAATAAATTATATAGCTAGTATATACCATCAGAAAACAAGGCTAAAACAATGTGGGGGTGGGGTTGGGGGACGGGGCTTCTATAGAAACTCGGGCCGATATAAAATTATTGTTAGAATCTCATACAAATTATAGTAAAATTTAGAGCAGTGTGTGAAATTTTATTATTTTTATCTGTTTTAATCTAAAATAGCTGTCATTTTAAGAAATTTGCGGTCGAAAGGCAGCTCGGGGAGGGAGTTGATATCTGGCAATTTTTATTGTGCATGCAACATAGCTATATATGTGTAAAACAAATACAAAACAAGAGGCCCAAGAGGGCCTGTGGACGCTCTACTGGCTAACATGGCTCTTATAACATCAATGAAGCAAGTGACTGCCATTTACGTTTTTGTTGAAAGTTTCGGACAAAAAACAACTTTTTGACTAATCAAGGGCCATAACTAAAGAATCTGGTAAAGTCTGGTAAAGATCCCATGAAAAATGAAGGCCCTACCGTATTAACGAGGCAAAATTTAATTATTTTTGACAAAATCAAGAGCCATAACTCCTCTGTTACTGGCCCGACTGGTCCAACATAGAGCTAAAATAAAATCTTTTTTTTTTCAAAATTCAAAAAAAAATACTTCAAAAAAATCAAATCAAAACAAACAATTCAAAAAAATTCAAGAGAAAAAATATTTCTATATAAAAAAAGAAAGTCATAAAATCTGGTAAAGTTTGGCAAAGATCAGATGCAAAATGAAGGCCCTATCGTATGACGAGGCAAATTGTAGCATTTTTAACAAAATCAAGGCCTATAACTCCGCTGTTACTGATCCGATCTGGCTGGTTTTCAAACTTGACCAAGCTTTCATTGATATTAACAATCTGATAAAGTTTGGTAAAGATCGGATGAACAATGAAGCCCCTATCGTCTTAACGAGGCAAAATATAGCATTTTGAACTAAATCAAGGGCCATCACTCAGCTGTTACTGGTCCGATATGAATGGCTTTCATTGATATTAACAATCTGATAAAGCTTGTAAAGATCGGATGAACAATGAAGCCCCTATCGTCTTTACGAGGCAAAATATAGCATTTTTAACTAAATCAAGGGCCATAACTCCGCTGTTACTGGTCCGATATGGCTGGTTTTCGAACTTGTCCGAGCTTTCATTGATATTAACAATGTAAAGATAGGATGAAAAATGAAGACCCTATCGTCTTAACGAGGCAAAAAATAGCATTTTTAACTAAATCAAGGGCCATAACACCGCTGTTACTGGTCCGATCTGGCTGGTTTTCGAACTTGTCCGAGCTTTCATTAATACTAACAACCTGTTAAAGTTTGGTAAAGATCGGATGAAAAATGAAGGCCCTATCGTCTTAACGAGACAAAAGTTAACTACGGACGACGGACAACTCTCCAACCCATAAGGCCAGTAGAGCTAAAAATGAGTTTCGAGGGTGGGGGTGGGGTCGGGAGGGGCTGGAGGGCAACAATATATAAAAAAATAAGGGATTAGAGTCGGTGGGGGCGGGGGGAGGAGGGTGGTTGGGCGGGGCAACATAGCTATATGTGTAAAAATTGACCAAAACGATACAGAAATAAGAAGAAAAAAAATAGTTGAGAGTCGGAGGGATGCCGGGGTGCCGTGGGGGTTGTGCGGGGCGGGAGTAGGGGCGGGGCAACATAGCTATATGTGTAAGAATTGACCAAATAACACAGATATATGTAACAAAAACATTAAAAAGTGAGTTTCGAGTGTGGGGTGGGGGTGGGGTGGGGGTGGGGGGGGAGAGGCGTGGGTTAGGGGCAACATATATGATATGGGCACCACAGCTATATAATATGTGTAAGAATTGACCAAAACAACACAGATATATGTAACAAAAAAAATAGTTTCGAGTGAGGTGGCGTCGGGGGAGGAAGGCGGGGCGGTGGGCAACATAGCTATGTGTAAGAATTGACCAAAACAACACAGATATATGTAACAAAAAAAATAGTTTCGAGTGAGGTGGCGTCGGGGAGGAAGGCGGGGCGGTGGGCAACATAGCTATGTGTAAGAATTGACCAAAACAACACAGAAATATGTAAATATATATATATATATATTAAAAATCAAGTTGGGTGAGTGGGGGGCGGGGGGAGGTGTGGGGTTGTGGGGAGGGGGCAACATATATACCAAAACAACATAGAGGTAAAAAAACACAAACAAAACGGGGGGGGGATGGGGGAGAGGAGGGAGCCCATTCCCCTATATGGCTGAAGTATGAATAAGATGCATAATGCTATAAGAAATCCCAAACCAAAATTATAGATATATACATGCTTACATGCAAACCTAGATCTGCCTTTATTGCATATTTTATGGTCCATCACAATTTGGGTTCCATGGGAGCCCAGAATTTGCAGAAGACAAAGTTACTTAAGCAACCTTTACAACATACTATAAGGAAAGCAATTCTCAATTTAGTTCAGCTAGGACAAGAAATGTAGGAGATATAGACTTGTAACCACAGCTTACATGCAAAATTTGAAGTGAATAGACACGTTTTCAGAATTTGGGTTCCATGGGAGCCCATGGGTACAGGAACCAAAATTGCTTATGCAGCCCTTAAGATAATGCTATAAGGAAGCCCATAGCCAAATTTGGTGCTAGGATTAGAAATGTAATATAGACTTGTAAACACAGCTTACACGCAAACCTTGATGTGGGACGCCGACGCCGACGCCAAAGCCGGGGTGGTTACATTCTTTGAATAGTCGAGCTAAAAATGCTATATTTTGCCTCGTTAAGATCTCATCTTTACCGAACTTTACCAGATGTTTTGCCCACTTTTTTTATTATTATTATTCTATTTTTTTTGTTTATTTATTTATTTATTTTTTATATATCTTTTTTTTGAAATTTTTGTTGATTTTTTTTATATTTTATTTTTATTTTTATTTATTTTTTCTCTTTTTTTATTATTTATTATAATTTTATTATTTTTTTAACGCCGTGCTGGATTTGACGAAACTTAGCAGGAAGCGTTGCTATGATTTCTAGTTGTGCCTATTGCGTTTTTTTCCGGTTCTTTGATTTTTAATGGAGTTGCGGCCCCTTGACATTTTTACTTTAAATTTCTTGTCGGCGCTACTCCTCCTAAACGCTTGTTGGATTTCAATGAAACTTGGCAGGAAGCATCGGTAAGATGTCTTATTGTGCATATCATGCTTTTGTTCCAGTTTGCTGATTTTTGACAGAGTTATGGCCCTTTGATATTTTCTACTTTAATTTTCTTGTCGGCGCTACTCCTCCTAAACAGCTTGTTGGATTTCTACGAAATTTGGCAGGAAGCCTCAGTATGATGTCTAGTGCAAAGCGCAGTATATCAATGAAATCTTGGACATGTTCGAAAACCAGCTAGATCTTGTCAGTAACGACAGAGTTATGGCCCTTGATTTGTTGAAAAAATGCTATATTGTATTTTTCTTTGTTAAATCTGCAATTACTTTATTTTTTATCTGATCTTTACTATATTTGTTTAGAATGTTAATATAAACCCCCAACCCATTTTCATGATATTTCATTTATAGAAGAAAGTGGGACAAATTAAAAAAAATTACTCATGCCAGACTAGACACAGCAGACGTATTGCCCATGTGTATTAGGTGAGATTAAGGCCATCCTAGTCCTGCTGTTTTTGCAAATATTTTAAAAAGAAGTTCTGATGGGAATTTTATGTCGACAACCCTTGATTTAGAGCCGGTTTTGCAAGTAGAGCGTCCACAGGCCCTCTTGTAAGTACATGTTATGTCATATGACGGTCGATTTTTTTTTGTGGTAGAGGCAGACCACCCCAGTTTTTCAGGGTAGAACCAGTATATATCTCCCGCCATCAACACTGTCTCACTTGACAAGTCAAGCTCCCAGTGGGATTCAAATCAGCAGCAGTGCGAAGTATATGAATCAAGTTAAACCCACTAACCTTTTTGTAACTGTAAAGGTATGTCTGCATACTGTATACGTATTAATATTGGCGGTGGATTTATTTTGGCTATATTGGCGGTCAAGGTCGGAAGCGCCAAAATAAATCCAGCTCCAATATTACTCCTACCATGAAGCTTAATAAGATCATAAACAACCAACAGAAATGAATTGCCACTGATTTTAATTTCCATGTATTTAATTTTAATATACATGGCTAATTTACAAACAAGGGGGAGAACTAATTAATGCAGATACAAACAGTGAAGAAATATACTTATATCTTTTTTAAACATGTGTTATGTTATCATCATAATAGAAGTTTGACAGTATATAACATCATGTACTTATGCATTTTTATACTCATTATTTTGTATAATATTGACTAATAAACACTCTATAAAGAAATCGCCACTATGCTAAGTGCCCTTTGTAAATTTATTAGCAATTATCAAGTGTGTTTAGTTTGACTTTTATTCAAATTTACAATGTAGGAAAAGTGAAAATCATTCACCATCATAAATAGTGTTTTTCTGCTCTCTCTAGATAATTATAGTTTAACTATCGGGATCTAATGGATCTAATGGTATCTTAAATATAAAGTGTGTTTACTAATGAGTGAGCGTCACAGTTATTTTACGACCACTTTGACTCATACTACAATACTAAGAACAGTTTTATGAGTTATTTCCCCTATTTCAAAATTTGCCATTTTAAAGGAGCCCTTTTTTTATACCTCTTGTTTCTTGTTTATATTTATTACTGAACACTATATAAACACATTGCAACTAATTTTTTGGTGATATATCGCTTTCCGTGCTTTTTATCGCCAGGTAAAAAATCACCGATACAATATCCGTATTCGCCTCGGGTTTATTTCCGCTGATTTTCGGTGTGTGACGTCACACAAAGTACCGCGCCATATCTGATAGATTGACAACACAGACAGGTTCTCAATATTTTATTGAGATAACTTAGATCATACTTTCTTGAAGTATTAAAGGCAACTGTCACTGAAAGTATGAAATACCAGGGCTTTATATGACAAACCCAATTCGATATTCAGAATCTCTTATTGTACGTTAAAAACGAATATCGATCTCAGCGCTAGCTCGAAGTTCAAATTCAACTCGATATTCTATCTCACTTTTTATACAGTTTAACCGAATATCGATCTCCGTACGGAGCAAGCTTGACAATGTAAACTCAGCTTGATATTTAATGTCGATCTACGATCGTCGATCTCACAGCCAACTACACACACCTGCATTTTTTTTGCCCAAAAAATCCCACGGAGTGTACGTGTTTGTGCCTAACCATGAAGCATATATCATTTACGACAACGCAGTTATTCATCGACTTTATAACAACTAGTCCATGTATCTAGGTAGTTATGTCAATTACATTACTTTAAGAAAGGCTTTCTTTGACGAAACGGAATTTAGCCTGAAAGCAAGTGTTAAACAAGACAAGAGCTATTGAAAAATTGGAGAAATAACCTTAAACCAATTTGTTCAGTATTGTGAACGTACGTGTCTTAACCTAAAAAATATGAAGGGTAAATGTCAAAACTGTATTCAGAAAAAAAGAAGAAATACCAATTATGTTCAATAATAATTGTGATATTTTCTACGAGGAGTGCAAATACTGATTATATCTGTGGGGAAAATATTTAGATTTTTAAAATAGATTGACAACACAGACAGGTTCTCAATATTTTAATGAGATAACTTAGATCATACTTTCTTGAAGTATTAAAGGCAACTGTCACTGAAAGTATGAAATACATAGGGATGAAATTGTTTATTGATTGCAGACTCATTTCTGAGAAAAGCTTGTTGCATCACAGAAGTTCAGGGATTTGCTCTCCTATAACATGGCTTTACGTTTTCTCTGACCATTGGCAAGTGCATTAAAAACATGTCTACGAACGGCAAGACGATTTTTGAAATGAACCGTCCTCCGACGTGCATAAGCGTTTGACTTTTTAATGTGTGGACTTCCCGTAGAGATTCTCTGCCCTAGACATACACCGATACACTGATTTTTATAAGTGTACAGCTCGGTCCGTCGAATCACCGCAAAACACTGCAAAACACCGCAAAAATCCCTTTTTTGTATTAAAATATGTTGGTTTTGCATTTAATCTTAATTCATTATATAGTTTAAACATTAATATTAGCAGTTTTATTATGAATTTATATCTCGAACACTAAAAACACGTTAGATGGCAGTGCATTATTTTCACACAATTATGATAATTACACCACCGCAAAACACTCAGAATCACATATAGTTCAGCTTACCTAAAATGATCATTTGTTATCCATTTCACACTAAAATGTTAATAAAAAAAACACATTATGATATGAAATACATTAGTTTAAATCTATTATCTAGGTACTATGCACTGTTTGAACGGCAAAATACAGGTGTCAGTGCTGTGACGTCTTCACTGTTTTTCAGTAAGTGGGTCCATATGATGTTTTGCAATTTTACCTTACATTAATGATGAACATTTCATTTCAGTTTTAGTTAAAGAATGAAATGGTAGGAAATTAGTAAAACATAATTTTGGCGTTCATGTCATTTATTTTTTGAAAATAAAGGACGAATAAATGTCAAATTGTAAACTTTCGTTACTGTCGCTAAATGCCTTGTCCGATGTTTTACACCAAATAGTTCATAGCTAAACAGCATTCTTAGTCAAAATTCGATGTTTAGTTCAAGTTGTATGCCTTGCGGTTAGAGAAAATACTGGAAAACTTCCATCCTTTACATATGTTATAACTTACATATATTTGTTTGCGTGTCGCCAGATTTTCAAATATTCATAAAACCTTCGTGATAGTTTTTAGTTTGCATCAAAACCACACTACCTTTGCATTTTCATGTAAAGTTACAGTCTTGCCATGAATTTCATACATATGCTTATTATGACCAACTTACCTATCTGCCTCAAAAGTAATGTTCCATGAATTATAAAGTGCAAAAGATTACCATCCCTTTCAAAAAGTAAATACTAAAACTTTCGTTACCATGTATTTAATCTTTAACGAACACGATGGCCCACAAATGTTCTTTCTAATATTACATTACCTTTATTAAACATAGCGCAATTTAATAATGTTTTTCTTTTATTGCAAAAATTGCGTAGAATCACCCGCAGTAACATGTTTATTAAATGTTCGTTACTTAAACTTTCGTTATCAACATATGAAACTAAATGTTCGAATACGGATAGCTCTAAGTTTATGACGTCGTCGTAAAATTTTACTTCCGCGCTGCTTCAAAACATGGACAGAAGACGTGCAAAAGTATAAAATCATCAATTGCAGACATATATCACCCTAATCGTGAGTATACCATAAGATGCGAAGTTTTATTTAGTCTAAATATGAAAATCTTTCATATATTTTAGATGTGTAACTTAAACGAAGCTTGATTGTATGTGGCGAAACAACACACGCTGCCCTAGTTACCTCCCTTTGCTGTACAGGGGTGAATGCAAAGATGTAAATCTTCGTTACATTTTGTTTTGTCAGAGATGTTTATATAAGTAAGTTAAATAATCAAAGCATCAATAATGAACGTGTGTTTTGTACCCTTTTATGTGTATGCAATTACACTACGACAGTTGACTTTTTAAAAATTTCAATTCAGGTGTCAGTCGGTGGTAAGGCGTCTATGTCATCCGTTTAAAGTTGCACATCAGGCTTCTTTCAAATACAGTAGAGTGCATGATATTCAGAAAATATTTTATAAACAAAAATGTTATTGTGCAGCAAACCATTACTTAAAGTATTCAATTTGAAATCATAGTAACGAAGGTTTGATGAAAGTAACGAAAGTTTCATATATTTCAGGATTGGTTTAGTGGCATAATGGTGAAGAGCAGAGCCGAAATTCAGAAAGCATATCGTCAAAGATTAAAAGAGAAAAATGAGGAAGAGTATCTAAAGAGGGAACGGGAGAGAATGAAACGCAGTTATGTCTCCTCATCGGCACTATCAGAAAATGACAGAAATCGGAGGATTGTGAAAAATCGAGAAAAGCTGAGGCGATATTACCAAACAAGGAAATAGGAAAGGGTCGTAAATCCGTCAGTTGATATGGAAACTAGTGGATACGAGACTGAACAAGCCGGCTCATCACAAGAGAGAGGACGTATGCAAGTTCGTTTAAATTTCCCAAACAATAGGAGAAGGGGTGCGATTAGAAGATGGAAACGAGAATTGTCTGAAGCAAATTCAAGAATAAGGCTACTTGAACAAGAGAGAGATTCTATTCGTTAAAGGTGTAAGATAGCTCAAAGGTCCGCACAGAGAATGAAAGCGAAGAAAAAATAAACTTTCAAACTTAGCGACACTGTTGAACTAACCCCTAGGAAGCAAACAGAGAAGATTATGGATGATGCAAATCTCTCTTCCAGTCAGAGAGAAATAATCAAAAAGCCATTATTGTTGGGGAATGTCATGGTAAGTGAAGTGAAAGCGACAAAAAAGGAAACATCAAAGGGAAGTATGAAAGCTCTACATAGAGTAGTGTCAGGCAAAATTATGAAGAAATACAGACGCTCAAGATTACTTGCTAGTAAGACTGGACTTTGCCGACATCGATTGGCCAAGAATGAATGCAAAACTCTTCAAGTCGATAGGCCAAGAAGAATTAGCGTCGTTAAAAGGCACCAGAAACAGGTGGAAATGTTCATGAAAAGGGAAGATAATAGTAAAATGCAGCCAGGTAAAAACGATGCCAAGAGAATAAAGAAAGGTGAAACAGTTCAAACACATGTCTTGACAGACTATCTCACCAACCTTTATAACAAATTCAAATCAGAAAACCCAACAGTCAACATCTCCTTCACGGCCCAAGTTTATTTTAACAGCAGCATTCTCCGGTCGCAGTGCGTGCCTATGTACAAAACACCAAAATGCCACTCATTGTTAAAACCCTAAGAAAAGCAGGTGTTGAAATACCAGCTAATCCAGAGAATGCTGTCAAGGAAATTCCAAGTGTTGAATTGATGAAAGAATCTTTGGCTGAGTCAGTAGTGCTGAGTCAGTGGACACGAATTCAAGTAGAGGAAAAGGGACAGAAAAAGTATGTAACCAATGTAATGTAACCAAAATAGTAGAATCACATCTGGACAAAGACAAATTTGTGTTACAATTTGAAAAACAGATGAAAGAGTTTGAGGGCCACATCAGCCGTGTAAGCACACAATATGAACAAATTCGATCTCTCAAACAAAATCTTCCAGATCATGAAATGATAGTCCAGTTAGATTTCGCTGAAAATTACAGCTGTAAATCGTTGGAAGAAGTACAAAGTGCTTACTTCAACCAGACAAGTGTGACACTCCACCCAATGGTTGCCTGTTATAGGTTAGGCGATGGATCATTGCAACACAAAAGTTTTATCATTGTCTCAGACGAAATAGGACACAAATCATCTACTGACATTTATACATGAAATTATCCCAGCTATGAAGGAGATTGATAATGAGTTGCAAACCATCCATTACTGGAGTGATTCCCCGACCAGCCAATATCGTAACAAGCACATTTTTGACCTGGTTGCAAACCATCAAGAAATCCATGGTATCAAAGCGCACTGGAATTACTTTGAGGCTGGCCATGGCAAGGGGCCGTGTGACGGCCGAGGGGTTACATGCAAACGACTTGCATATGAAGCCATGCGAAGCGGGAAAGTTATTATTCAAGATGCTTCTTCTTTCTTTGAATGGGCTATTCAGTCGAGCATGACTAACGTTACATTTCGGTTTGTGTCTTCGACGCAATGCACAGAGATGGAACAGGCCCAAGAAAATAGACCAGTGAAATCGGTCAAAGGCACAATGAAAATACACGCAGTTGTAGGACTGGGCGAATCGCAAATTAAAGTTTGTGATGTCAGTTGTTACTGTGACACTTGCCTGTCAGGACAAATTTGTAATTCTTGGAGGTATGAAAACACCAAATCCAACAACAAACTGATTGAACAAAATGATGGAAATATTGAAATGGCAACAAATGCTAACATCAATGAAACCGTATCTGAGCAATCGGACATCAGAAATCCAGAAACTAGTACCTGTGTTGGAAATGACATGATTGATACGATAGAAAGCGACAGTTTGCAGTCAATGATTATGTGGCAGCAGTCTATGACGGGAAGTAGTATGTTGGACAAGTAACTAATAAAGATGAGGCAGATTGTGAAATTGAAATAAATTTCATGGAAACAAGGAAGCACTTGTTTCATTGGCCTAGAAATCAAGACTCGATATGGCTAAATGAGAATACGGTTTTGTGTAAAATAAATCAACCAGAAGCTACGGGAAAGTCAAAGAGAATGTATAAGATGACTGAAAATGACAAAGACAAAATGTTGAAACTCTTTGCTGAAAATATGCAGTTAATGTAAGATAAAGTAGTCGCTGTGTTACTGTGTGGTAATTGTCTGAGATTACGGAACTCTTACTTATATATCAGGCCTCTTCAAGTAACAAACTAGACGGGTAAAAGAGGGTGTTATCCAGTAAAAGATAAACAGTTAATTTTCAATTTATTTTATATTAAGTAAAAAGTTTTGTTTAAAGTTAATTGTGTTATCCTTAAACTTTCGTTACCAAAAACTTTCGTTACTATTTCTAGTTTCATGGTCTCTAGATCATAGTATGATTAATATAAATGAAACGGCAATGTCAGGAAGACATAAAATGTTAAGAAATATGCATTTAACCAAGAACGTTATGATTTATTATCACTGACACTGCATTTGTTGGTATATTTATTAAAATTTGTTTGATTTTCTGGATAATAGATAGTAATTATAATACATATTTTACAAAGAAATGCTAACAAATATTAAACAAAGTATGAAAATATATATTTTGAGTGAATATTTAGGATTAAAATGGAAAATTACAGAAATGTCAAACACATATTTCATGTTTGTGTTCAGTTATCAATAAACCTTCGTTACATTTTGTGTGTATTGTTGTTCCTATTCTATGAATTCTGTCAAGGGCATTAGGATGATGACTGATATTTTCATTTAAAAATAAGACAACACCGATGCCATTTACCTTTATTACAAACAATTTATGTATCTGTTCATTTGTGAATAGAAATTGACAAGTACGGTACCTCTTTTTCAAAACTGACATTAATAGAAATGAGAAAGGGTTTAAAAACACAAATAAAAGTAACGTATGAACACAACTACAGTGAAATATTTACAGTTTTCTCTTTTCTTATCAAAAGCATATATATATGAAATACACTGAAACATTATAAATCTGTTGGAATGCAATGTAATGGACATTTCTACTTATCTAAATCAATAGATGACACAATAACGAAGGATTTTTTCACCTTTACCTGTTACATACTTCAGCTAGGCATATCTTGGAAACGGTAAGAGTGTTGCATTCAACATTTTAGAGTAACTTTCTGGAAAGGTAGTGCATAATTATACAACAAAGGACAATCGTACAAACAGAGGTTCATTTTTCAGATTTTGTTTCTTTGAAATGTACCTACTTATTGAAAAACAGTGACTTACAAGAAACGTTTACATTGTCCACACGTTTTTTTGGTCAAACGCAAGTCACATGGTGCATATGTAAACGTCCTTTTGTAACAGAACCAGATGTCAAATAAATGAGACTAACCGATTGCATACTTTCATAGTTTGTCTTTGTTGTTTGTGTTTATTAACATATCACTTATTATGCGCCTATCAACGTTTTACCCCACTGAGGTGACGTCTGGCATAAACAGTGGGAATTGGGCACATGATCGCATAATTGTAGGGTAAGAGTTATATAAATATCACCATTCCATGTTCTGTCCATAGACATCAATATAAATGGTATCTATGTCTATATATGTTCTGTCCAAGTTCTTCTCCAGAATACTCTATTTTTATCATAAGTAATAAATCGGGCTACAGGTATTGCTAATTCAAAGCATGTGTTACCTTTTTTCAGGCATATAAGACCTCACATATTTACCCCAATATTTTTTTATTTTTAATTATTTATATAAAAAGACTGATCCAATAAAATTATGTTCCGGTTTCTGACCAACCCCATTTTTAAGGGCTGACCTCAAACATTTTATGCCAAATCTAATTTCTGTATCCTGTAATATATGATGATATCAACACTTATCTACCCTAGTAATGAGCCACATAGCCTATATAATTTTATTTGGTATTATAATATTATGTCTAATTATAAGGTTTATATTCCCACCGCCATTCATTTTTCTTATTAGTATCCTCTTTTTTGGTGTATATATTTATAAATGAGAGCTCTATAAAGTTATATTGGCCTAATTATGCTTTGTTCCTTACAGCACTGAATTCACCACCACTGTCTGATGGTAAAATACAAATGGTAATAAAACTCTTTGATGCCATATAAGCTGGCTAAAAGTGGCTAAGTACTGCGAAATACCATAAATGCCATAAAACCCTTACTGGCCACTCAATCTAGAATATGCAGGGTCATAAAACTAACTGACTGTGTTACAGAAAGGTAATAACAGGATATGGCTAGGATCATAAAACCCTTCTTTCACTTGTTACGGAATACACAGTGTCATAAAATGACTTTGTTCTGGCTGTTTCAAACAATTTGGCCTAGAGGTTCATGTACTATAATTATTAAAAAAAAAAAAGAGAAGATTTATAAGACATTAGTGAAATTAGCAAGCAATAATCTGATCAGATCAGATAAGCATTTATTGGGAAAAAAAATAGATTTAATAATTTTAATCAGCTTGAAAAAAAAAAAGAGTACACTCTCAGAAACTGAAACATCCGAGTCGCTGATTGTATCTGGGCATCTGTGTGACGTCATCGCCGAAGTTGGACTTCGGGTAAACTCGTAATATTTCGGATTTTATCCCGTTGATTTGCGTAAAAGTGTGTCCTGTGATATATGGAAACGTAATAATAACGTGTTTCGGCTGTGATTTTAATCGTGAGAAATATATCAATAGTTTTTATACAAATAGATTTATCAAATAAATATAAGTTATAAGGGTATTAAAGGGCTCCTTTAATGTTAAATGACAAATTTTGAAGGTAAAAATGAACGAAATAAACAGAAGGTGAAAGTGTTTTTTTTAATTTGGCGGAAATCACATTGCTCTGCCAAATATAATCACCGCCTACATATGCATTTTCAAAAACAGCCAAATTTTGCATCCACCAAATAAAATCCCTGCCAAATAAAATCCTTATAAAGTACTCATACATCTGTATTCAATTTGGGTTGAGGCGGGGGAGCATGGATAAAATCAAGACCTCGGTCTGAGGGTGCCTCGCTCACTGCGGCAAACGGCATATGAAATATTTTATTAAATTTGTGCTTAAATGATATCCACTAAAGACAACACTTCATATGACCAAGTATCAAACAAATAAAAGTGAGGTAATCATAAGAATTTAAGTTACTGAGGCTAAGCGTTTTAACCAGGGTTTAGTTTTGGGAAAATAATGCAAAATATGACCTTGACCTTGGTATTTTTTGTCGTTTAGCGTGGTCCACCAATGCCAACAATACATATGACCAAATATCAAAGACATAAAGTGAGGCAGTCACATAAAGTTAACTGAGGTTAAGTTACCTAACCAAGGTTAAGTTACCTAATTAAGGTTAAATTTGGGGAAAATAATGCAAAATACGACCTTGGTATTTTTTGTCGTCCAGCGATGTCCACCAATGCCAACAATACATATGACCAAGTGTCAGACATAAAGTGAGACAATCACATAAAGTTAACTGAGGTTAAGTTACCTAACCAAGGTTAAGTTACCTAACTAAGGTTAAGTTTGGGGAAAATAATGCAAACTATGACCTTGACCTTGGTAATTTTTGTCTTTCAGTGATGTCCAACAATACATATAACCAAGTATCAACCACCTTCTATCTTCGAATCTAGGACAAATGCCCCCCGGACATCTGCCCCCCTGCTCATTTTTGTATAGGTGGACGAATGCCCCCTCACGTTTTTGCCAGGGTGGACAAATGCCCCCCTGAACTTTTTACAAGGTGGACATTAGCCCCCCTGATATTTTTGCAAGGGTGGACAAATGCCCCCCCGGACAAATGCCCCCCTACTCATTTTTGTAGTAAAACAAGCAGTATTTTCAACATTTTATTAAACATGTCCAGATAAGGAAAACAGCAAAACAATATATATATGCAGCACAATATAACATGTAATATGTATTTACAGTTACCTTAAAACTAATTAAATCCATACAAAAGAATAATCACATAATTCACAGGTAATTCCCAGTTTGTAAGTATTCAGAGCTATAAAAAAAAAAAAAGTGTGATCAAATTACTTCCAATTAAAACAACAAATGTGTAAAAACAACAAATTAATTGACAATTAACAGTCAGTATAATTGACAATTAACAGTTTAGACAATTAACAGCTAATTAAAGAATTCCAGTAAGACAACATCATGCTCAATTGGTCAATTAACAGTCAGTATAATAACTGTTTACATTTAGACAATTAACAGCTACTTAAAGAATTCCAATAAGACAACATCATGCTCAATTGGTTATTAAAATTCCTCTTAAATTTACTTAAATTTGAAAGAATTATGAAAATAACATTTTGCAAAAGACAGAGCTTGTTTTATTAAGAGTTGTCCCTATACAAAAATGAGTAGGGGGGCATTTGTCCACCCTTGCAAAAATATCAGGGGGGCTAATGTCCACCTTGTAAAAAGTTCAGGGGGGGCATTTGTCCACCCTTGCAAAAACGTGAGGGGACATTCGTCCACCTATACAAAAATGAGCAGGGGGGCAGATGTCCGGGGGCGTCGCTGAGTGGGCATTGATGACATTCAGTCTGCTGAAAACTTGGAGCCTGAGCTGAGGTCGAAATGTGGCATACCGTAACCATGAGTATCGAAGCCGAGGCCGAGAGCGATTAGCAGACGGACTGTCATTAGACCGAGAGTGAAAATGTCTCCTGCATCCCATCATAGCACACATCATCTGATGTCTACAGAACCTGGAAGTCAGAAGACCGCGGGCCGGAGCCGGAGCTCAGATAACACGGGACGCAACCATAATCACGGTTATCGACGCAAAGGCCGAGGCCTACATTCGACAGAAGGTCGAAGGGGGACAGGATGTCGGGCGGTGTGTGCGGTGCAGGGATCATACTGTGATAGGAGTGGCCCCAAAACCAGGACCCCGACCATATACCAGTAGCGGTTGTAGACAGCACCACCTAGCGGATGTAGGAGCCACCACCAGCCAGACAACACATCACCGCCGCAGCGACAACTACACAGAGCCAAAGTGACACATCAATACATACAGACAACAGAATCGACATCACAGCAGCAGCACCAGATCAACCAACACACTCATCTAGAGAAGTCCAGACTCTATTGTGACCATTACGTGTCTCCGGATTGCGCTTGTTCTGTATTTGTTGTCGGAGGGACTTTAAACCTTAGAACAACACACACACACACACACAGACCAAGTATCAAACAAAGAAATTAAAGTTATCAGGAAAAGTTAACTGAAGTTTAGGGTAAATAACGCAAAACATGACCTTGACCTTGGTATTTTTGTCGTTCAGCGATGTCCATCAATGCCAACAATACATATGACCAAGTATCAACGACATTAAGTGAGGCAATCATATAAAGTTAACTGAGGTTAAGTTACCTAACCAAGGTTAAGTTTGGTGAAATAAGCAAAATATGACCTTGACCCTGGTAATTTGTGTTGTTCAGTGATGTCCACCAATGCCAACAATACATATGACCAAGTATCCAACAAAGAAAATGAGGCAATCACATACAGTTAACTGAGGTTAACTTACCTAACCAAGGTTAAGATACCTAACCAATGTTAAGTTTCGGGAAAATAACGCAAAACATGACCTTGACCTTGGTAATTTTGGCATAACTTGATGTCCCTTGACCCAACAAAGCATCTGACAAAGTTTCAGAAAAATTTGAGCAGAGCGGTTGTTGAGATATAGTTGGTTTAAAATGCAGCTGTCGCTGCCACCGCCGGAAAAGTGACTGCTATGTCTCGCTACCCACTTTGGTGGGCGAGACAAAAACATAAGTCTAGAACATATATGCATAAACAATATATAATTTATATATACATAATTGTAAAGTGCAACCTGTTTGATAAATACAAGCAATAATACAATGATCAGTGTATAACATACTTTGGAATGATTTAATAATAGAATTGTTTGTCTACATAAATAATCAAACTATTTTAATGTTATAAAAACATGTTAAAATAAGATATAAAACATATGAAGAAACAGATGCGACTTTGGTAATGTCTTGGGTCTATGGCCCATATGAACAAACAGATGCAACTGGGCCTACGGCTAAAAATTAACAAAATGATACAACTTTGATAATTTAATGGGCCTACAGCTTTTTTGTACTAATTAAAATATAAATAAAGTACCAACACAATCATGTGAACGTAAAAATGAAGGTGAAAAATGAAAAAACAAAACAATATGGATGAGCTTCACCTAAGAACTCAAAACTTGGTTGAAAGTAAAGTAGCTATCCCGCCAACAACTGCCGAATTTTACATCATATGTACATTGTTTCTTAACCTACTGACGATGCGGTATATATATATAACTTACATATTTTGAGAATCCAAACTCTTAATTTAGAGTCAATATAAACGGCTTTAACCAGCCAGGCCAAACTCTGAAACTGGAGCATCGAATTAAGAGTTACTCATAATTCATTTTACGCATATTCAATCACGTGTATTTTTAAAACCCGTTAATAAACCTTTACATTAAATCGGCACATATACATTATAATATGTCCTGAACACCTGGATAGAGTTTTGATACACGGTTTTTTAGTGTAATTTTGACGTCATCTGGCAGGTTAGTTTCTTTAATTGCTGTTTTTATTTGTGAGCTGATCGAATATGTAAAATGCAAAAAAAATTGTAGAATTGAAAAAAAAAAAAAAATTGTGTTTTATAGAGATGATAGCGAATGCATGCTATGCCTCAGAGCAGAGCATAGCATACAAGTTGAATTGGGGTTTTACGCACACCAACACACACAGGTTATATGGCACCAACAGGAATGAACATTCCAGGCCCACTCTCCATTTACATCTTGATAAAAATATGCAGAATGGGCCTAGAACCTTCTTACCATGCAGAAGTGCAGAGTTGCAAATTCTATTCAGTAAACACTCCATTTTTCGCTGGAGCCATATCATTGTTTTCTGTCACCACTCAGATAGCACCTGAAACAATACACGGATGTTGAAGACCTTTAATGAACATGGCAAAAAATGACAAAACAAACATGAATTTGGAGGGGATTTTATCATTTGGATAGTCTTGCCTTGGAACCACACAGGGTCATTGAGTAGGAGGTATATCATAATATATTCCATTTAACTAATAATACACTGGATTTCTTATTGGTATGCTGTTTTTTTTTGTATGTTTTTTTAAACTGATTACCATTAATTGCATTGAATTGAATTGAATTGGATTTTATAGTCGCACCAACAGCTAAGGTCATATGGCGACTTTCCAGCTTCCACTGGTGGAGGAAGACCCCAGGTGCCCCTCCGGGCAATTTTCGTGCACGGGCGGGCACCTGGGTAGAACCACCGACGTACCGCAAGCCAGCTGGATAGCTTCCTCACATAAAGATAAACCCAATTGTTTTTGCATATTACTAACTTCTGATTACTAGTATATTGTACCAATAATATATTTAAACCTATGATGGAATAAGATGAAAATGTCGAAACTCAAAATTTTATTTAATTACATGCAAACAATTTAAAATCAAAATGATACTAGATAAATAAATCAAGATGCTAATTTCAATGTATGATAAAGACTTCAAGATTGCCATGTGTCCCTTTTTTTGATTTTAATGAAATGTAAGATATGTAAATATAAATGTTTTATATAGTTCAGACACATTTTGTTAAAATTTTATTTTATATTGACCGTACCAGATATTTTCTATTATAAACGCCTGGGAGTATATTAGAAATAAAAACCTGGCATTAGTTCATGACATTTTGTTAAAGTTGGGGGTGGGCTATTATAAGAGCCAATAATTTTCACAGAATGAAATTCTGGTTAGCTTGTATACACAACCATGTGATACACTGAACTTTGGACAAGTCTACCTAAGGCAGCTACCTGAAGGAACAGTTTAGTTAACAATGAATTTAATTTTACTCAAGAATACTTTTAGTAATAATTCCGTAAACACCATTAAAGCATATTTGCAATTCCATTTTTGTAACTTCTAAATATTTTGTAGAAAATTATTAATCTGCATTATTTGAACGCAAAAATAAGGTTAATAAAAAGACATTGGAGTATTTCTGAGTTTTCATTGGTACATACAGATACCACAACATGTCAAATCCAAATTCAGTTTTCCCCAATCCATTCAACAGAGGGAATACAAACTATCCATTATATGCAGACAGACTGGGTGATTGTTATATCCCAGAAACTGTTTGGATGGGCAAAATAAACATGAATATAACACATAAATAACAAATTTACAAGTACATATTTTGAAATAAGCATAAAATAAATTAAGGCTTTATTATGGATTTCTACTAAACATGATAACGTATTAATGTTATCTATTGAATTGCACCAAAAACGCAATCAAAAACACAATTTAAGTATATGGTTACAGGACAACAGCTGTGGGAGTAGAAGCATCAACTGTGACCTTATGCATCAATAACACAACCGAGTACAGACAATACAGACATGAACAACCTGACTAGTTGTGTGCCCTTCTTACTTTGTTTGATAGTTTATGCGGCAACACTGATAATGTGTACCGGTACCAACATCGTACGGTACAAAAAAGAATTTTGTACACTATTTAGTACTCCTTATTTATAAATTTATTATAGATAGAGGATCTTACATGAGTGGCTGTTTAGTATTGAATTTATTAAACGAAATGGGATACAGCTATATGATCCAAGGCTGTGCCGAGCATAATATCAGTTTTTATCCAATGAGTTTAATAAATTCAATATTAAATAGGCATGAATGTAAGATTCTATTTATTGTAGCTCTCTTGTAGCTTCCTATGCATACAACGTTGTCGGTTGATGACGTTGTACATGTATGTTTATAAGATGACGTCCTATGTTCACTCAATCTTCTCTGTACGCTACCAAAGAACGGAACTATGTCGTTGGTTTCCATCATCCGAAACTTTAAACAATTACGGAAATTGTTGCGGCAATTCCGATGCACACCGAGCTGAACGGAAAGGACCGAACGATGATTCAACCTTCATTTGCATATTTATTTCACTTATGTAATATGATAAATACATCATGGCTTTATTAGTTTAAACTTATTTATTTTACCTCGATTGTAACGAAAGCTCTATGAACTTATTTGAATAACTCTCGATGTCTTCCTGGGTAGAACCAGTACTAAGCAAATGCAGATAAAGTGTCTTGCTCAGGGACATGATGCATATGGCAATGGCAGGGGTCGAACCCACGACTTTTTGATCATGGGTCCAACGCTCTACCACTAGACCACAGCACTCCACTCTTTCTTTGATTAAGTTAAGGTAAAGGTCATTAATTTTGTAGAACTCTCTGTAGGAATATCAATATGGCTAAAAAGTGCCAACTGTGCTCGTAAAGAAGAAAAATGTGCTTCACCGAGCAATGTCATTTACTGAAATGAGGGAAATAAATTGGGAAACATAATTTTTAAAGGAAATCCTGATGTGACTGACACCACAGCACATTCAAAACAGTATTCAAAATAAATATTACATGCATATTTTATTTATGTAGAAAACACTGTGAAGTAACACTTTTTCTAAACAGTTGAATGCATCCAAAACTTGTTCCGGTCTGACAGCAGTGAAGGTAACCATGTATATCTCATAGAGTGGACCACATCTGGAGCGGAGAAGGCAGCCAATTTTTATCACAGGGTAGTCCAAGTCTGGTAGCGGAGACGGCAGCCACTTTTTATCACAGAGTGGTCCACGTCTGGTAGGAGAGAAGGCAGTCATTTTTTTTATCACAGAGTGGTCCATGTCTGGTAGCGGAGAAGGCAGCCATTTCTTTATCACCGAATGGTCCACGTCTGGTAGCTGAGAAGGCTTCCATTACTATATCGCAGAGTGGTTCTGCTCTGGTAGCAGAGAAGGCAACTTACATATTTCTTTATCACAATGTTGAGCAAATCTCCCATTACTTAAGGCAACAAATCTGTAACATATAGAAAAAAATCTTACTTTTTCACAGTTTAAATTCCATTTAAGTTCCATTTAATTGTCTCGCCACTAATGTTGATGGGCTCGACAGGGTCAACATATTGTATTATAACTTTTTTCTCCTTGGGAGACAAGAAAGTTGCAATGCAATATGTTAGCGTTAAGATTTTGGTCAATATTTTATCAATCAACACTAGGTTGATGGACCGGACCCTACGTTCACTGACTTAAGGTAAGGCCTACTGATCAAAACTAGGTTGATGGCCCTGCCCCCTAGTTTCACTGACTTAAGGTAAGGCCTACTGATCAACACTAGATTGATGGCCCTGCCCCCTAGTTTCACTGACTTAAGGTAAGGCCTACTGATCAACACTTGATTGATCGTCCTGCCCCTAGGTTCACTGACTTCAGGTAAGGCCTACTGATCAACACTAGATTGATGGCCCTGCCCCCTAGTTTCACTGACTTAAGGTAAGGCCTACTGATCAACACTAGGTTGATGGCCCTGCCCCCTAGTTTCACTGACTTAAGGTAAGGCCTACTGATCAACACTAGGTTGATGGCCCTGCCCCCTAGGTTCGCTGACTTAAGGTAAGGCCTACTGATCAACACTAGGTTGATGGACCTGCCCCCTAGTTTCACTGACTTAAGGTAAGGCCTACTGATCAACACTAGGTTGATGGCCCTGCCCCCTAGGTTCACTGACTTAAGGTTAGGCCTACTGATCAACATTAGGTTGATGGACCTGCCCCCTAGCTTCACTGACTTAAGGTAAGGCCTACTGATCAACACTAGGTTGACAGCCCAGCCCCCTAGGTTCACTGACTTAAGGTAAGGCCTACTGATCAACACCAGATTTATGGCCCTGCCCCTAGGTTCACTGACTTAAGGTAAGGCCTACTGATCAACACTAGGTTGATGGCCCTGCCCCTAGGTTCACTGACTTAAGGTAAGGCCTACTGATCAACACCAGATTGATGGCCCTGCCCCTAGGTTCACTGACTTAAGGTAAGGCCTACTGATCAACACTAGGTTGATGGACCTGCCTCTAGGTTCACTGACTTAAGGTAAGGCCTACTGATCAACACCAGATTGATGGCCCTGCCCCTAGTTTCACTGACTTAATGTAAGGCCTACTGATCAACACTAGGTTGTTGGCCCTGCCCCCTAGCTTCACCGACTTAAGGTAATGCCTACTGATCAACACTAGATTGATGGCCCTGCCCCTAGGTTCACTGACTTAAGGAAAGGCCTACTGATCAACACTAGGTTGATGGCCCTGCCCCTAGGTTCACTGACTTAAGGTAAGGCCTACTGATCAATACTAGGTTGATGGCCCTGGCCCCTAGCTTCACTGACTTAAGGTAAGGCCTACTGATCAACACTAGGTTGATGGACCTGCCCCCAGGTTCACTGACTTAAGGTAAGGCCTACTGTTCAACACTAGGTTGATGGACCTGCCCCTAGGTTCACTGACTTAAGGTAAGGCATACTGATCAACACTAGATTGATGGCCCGGCCCCCCTAGCTTCACTGACTTAAGGTAAGGCCTACTGATCAACACTAGATTGATGGCCCTGCCCCTAGGTTCACTGACTTAAGGTAAGGCCTTCCGATCAACACTAGGTTGATGGCCCTGCCCCCTAGTTTCACTGACTTAAGGTAAGGCCTACTGATCAACACTAGGTTGATGGCCCTGCCCCCTAGGTTCGCTGACTTAAGGTAAGGCCTACTGATCAACACTAGGTTGATGGACCTGCCCCCTAGTTTCACTGACTTAAGGTAAGGCCTACTGATCAACACTAGGTTGATGGCCCTGCCCCCTAGGTTCACTGACTTAAGGTAAGGCCTACTGATCAACATTAGGTTGATGGACCTGCCCCCTAGCTTCACTGACTTAAGGTAAGGCCTACTGATCAACACTAGGTTGACGGCCCAGCCCCCTAGCTTCACTGACTTAAGGTAAGGCCTACTGATCAACACCAGATTGATGGCCCTGCCCCTAGGTTCACTGACTTAAGGTAAGGCCTACTGATCAACACTAGGTTGATGGCCCTGCCCCTAGGTTCACTGACTTAAGGTAAGGCCTACTGATCAACACCAGATTGATGGCCCTGCCCCTAGGTTCACTGACTTAAGGTAAGGCCTACTGATCAACACTAGGTTGATGGACCTGCCTCTAGGTTCACTGACTTAAGGTAAGGCCTTCTGATCAACACCAGATTGATGGCCCTGCCCCTATTTTCACTGACTTAATGTAAGGCCTACTGATCAACACTAGGTTGTTGGCCCTGCCCCCTAGCTTCACCGACTTAAGGTAATGCCTACTGATCAACACTAGATTGATGGCCCTGCCCCTAGGTTCACTGACTTAAGGAAAGGCCTACTGATCAACACTAGGTTGATGGCCCTGCCCCTAGGTTCACTGACTTAAGGTAAGGCCTACTGATCAACACTAGGTTGATGGCCCTGCCCCCTAGCTTCACTGACTTAAGGTAAGGCCTACTGATCAACACTAGGTTGATGGACCTGCCCCCAGGTTCACTGACTTAAGGTAAGGCCTACTGTTCAACACTAGGTTGATGGACCTGCCCCTAGGTTCACTGACTTAAGGTAAGGCATACTGATCAACACTAGATTGATGGCCCGGCCCCCCTAGCTTCACTGACTTAAGGTAAGGCCTACTGATCAACACCAGATTGATGGCCCTGCCCCTAGGTTCACTGACTTAATGTAAGGCCTACTGATCAACACTAGGTTGATGGCCCTGCCCCCTAGCTTCACTGACTTAAGGTAAGGCCTATCTATCGATCAACACTAGATTGATGGCCCTGCCCCCTAGCTTCACTGACTTAAGGTAAGGCCTACTGATCAACACCAGATTGATGGCCCTGCCCCTAGGTTCACTGACTTAAGGTAAGGCCTACTGATCAACACTAGATTGACGGCCCTGCCCCTAGGTTCACTGACTTAATGTAAGGCCTACTGATCAACACTAGGTTGATGGCCCTGCCCCCTAGCTTCACTGACTTAAGGTAAGGCCTACTGATCAACACTAGGTTGACGGCCCTGCCCCCTAGCTTCACTGACTTAAGGTAAGGCCTACTGATCAACACTAGGTTGATGGCCCTGCCCCCTAGCTTCACTGACTTAAGGTAAGGCCTACTGATCAACACTAGGTTGACGGCCCTGCCCCCTAGCTTCACTGACTTAAGGTAAGGCCTACTGATCAACACCAGATTGATGGCCCTGCCCCTAGGTTCACTGACTTAATGTAAGGCATACTGATCAACACTAGGTTGATGGCCCTGCCCCTAGGTTCACTGACTTAAGGTAAGGCCTACTGATCAACACTAGGTTGATGGACCTGCCCCCTAGGTTCACTGACTTAAGATAAGGCCTATCTATCAATTAACACTAAGTGGATGGAACTGCCCCCTAGGTCGATTGACCTAAGGTAAGTTAAGGCCTATTGATCTGCATTAGCTTGATGGACCTGCCCCCTAGGTCCAATTGACCTAGGATAAGGCCAAACATGCTGACTGACCTAATGTAAGATATAATATTGATCAATATAAAGTAAAATCAATAAATGTAACATATTAAAGGCTGATTGCTCATGAGATCTTAGGTACATCTCTCCACACAGCATCTAGGACAGTCCAAAATCAAACAGCTGTCTATCCAAGACTTCATTTACCTTGGGTACATCTCTCCACACAGCATCTAGGACAGTTCCAAGTCAGATAGCAGTCTATCCAAGAATCCACTTACCTTAGGTACATCTCTCCACACAGCATCTAGGACAGTCCCAAATCAGATAGCAGTCTATCCAAGAATCCACTTACCTTGGGTACATCTCTCCACACAGCATCTAGGACAGTCCAAAGTCAGATAGCAGTCTATCCAAGAATCCACTTACCTTGGGTACATCTCTCCACACAGCATCTAGGACAGTCCCAAATCAGATAGCAGTCTATCCAAGAAGCCACTCACATTAGGTACATCTCTCCACACAGCATCTAGGACAGTCCAAAATCAAACAGCTGTCTATTCAAGAATTCACTCACCTTAGGTACATCTCTCCACACAGCATCTAGGACAGTCCAAAATCAAACAGCTGTCTATCCAAGAATTCACTCACCTTAGGTACATCTCTCCACACTGCATCTGGGACAGTCCAAAATCAAACAGCTGTCTATCCAAGAATTCACTCACCTTAGGTACATCTCTCCACACTGCAGGACAGTCCCAAACCAAACAGCAGTCTGCTAGTATCATATAATCCACTCACCTTATGTACATCTCTTCCAGAGTATCTAGGACAGTCCCAAATCAAACAGGATCTATCCAAGAATCCACTCACCTTAACTACACAAGTCCATCTCTCCACACCGCATCTAGGACAGTCCCAAATCTAACAGGAGTCTATCAATGGATCCACTCACCTTAGGTACAAAAGTCCATCTATCCAAACCGCATCTAGGACAGTCCCAAATCAAACAGCAGTCTATCGAAGAATCCACTCACCAATGACCAGGACTGCAAAAATAGTCTGACATATTAAAGGGATTCTATCCACTTTTGGATGGTGGTACATGACGTAAATGTATGAATTAACTAGATAGATACTCTCTCGTGCATGTGTGTTGCCTTTCTGGGCACTGTTCATAAATGTGTGAGACATGATTACTGTCATTAAGTGTAGATATGGAAAGTTTGAAGAAATGAAAAGGTTTATATATAGAACGTGATAAAATGACTTTTCATCACAGATTTTGACTTGATTGTGTCCTTGACCTTTATATATTGGTATGGTCACATCAGGTCCGGTATACGTTTTGTCAATACATTTTATGAAATTATGACATAGTAGTAGATGTTAATAGTTTCGCACTCGTTTAAATATTTTTTACCACGAAAAGATACAAAAGATAATGTTAAATCATTTACCGAGCTCTTGCTACAGATGTCATCTGCAAGCCATCCCTCCATATCACTGTAGCTCTGTGCCGGCCTGTTGGCATGCAGTTCTTTACATATCTTACAATAAACAGTGGTTGGGTCCTCCTTGTAATAGGGCACCCAATCAAAGAAGCTGTTGAACAGGTCCTCATTTTTACTGATTTCTATCATTCTGTCAGCCAGAGCTTTGATACTCGGAAAATCAAAAACATTTAGATAAGAATTTTTAGGGAGCAGTTCAAGATTATAATCAGGGGCCGCTATTACAGGGATCTGTCGTCGATGAAGTGCATTCCAATATTTCTCCGATACGTAATCTCTACAAAAGCTGTTTTCAAATGCAAGATAAAATTTGTACTCCTTCAAATATTTTTCTCCACATATGAATGTTGGAACACCCGCCGGGCATGGAGTTTTACCAGCGCAGTGGCCGAAGTAGTCAACCTCGACGTATTTCTGTAACTCTCGGATAATTCGGTACCTTCTAGCCTGGTCTTTGCAGTTACTCACCAGCGTACTCGCAAATTTTGTCTTTCCCTCCAAAAAGTTAATCTTTTCTTTCACTTTTGGAGCATTTTTCAGTTCTTCATCGGTCATTTTATATAAGTTTGCAAAGGGAAAGTATATAGTTGATTCTCTACGATGTAGGATTGTCCAGTTAAAGGTGTCAGGTTTCATCTTGCCCCACATATACTGCATCGGTTCCATGCTCATAACCGCCCACACTTGATCGGGCGTTCTAGATTTTGGCATTTCATTCTCAGCGTTAAACATAGTACCTAGTAAACCCGAATGCTTCCATATATCACTGGCATGAAACAAAACTGCATCGCTACTCTCAAGTTCTGATTTGTCACCAGTGACAACACAAGAAGCCGGACAGGTTTTAATCTCATTTCTAGCATCGTCCAGCCACCCCCATCCACCAAAAAATGGTGTCCAGATTAGCACTTTTTTCACAGTTGTATTTTTCCAGTAGTTTTGATCATATTTTGTAACGTACTTATCAAAGTTTCTATTTTTCTGCTCTGCTGGTTTGGTGGGCATGTAACCAACTATTTCATAATATAATCTCATCATTAACAATAGAAATATTCCAGAAAATAGAAATATGAGCACCAGTAAACCTGTTCGCCGGTACTTTCTACTTCTTAATTGGTACATATTTTTTCTTATAAACCTCAGAAAGTTCATGTCATAAAATAGCTATTTCTGTGTGAACAAAGTAGTCATCGAATAATGTTTGTGATGCTTTGTGTTCCCCTATTGACTGACTTGAAATATGGCTGTAACGTGTTTTTGGCAGTAAACGCTCTTGTCCAGTTCTTTTACTTGATAAACTGAAAATAAAAACAGAATATTCAATAACCTATACTATATCACAAATTAGGTCTATTTTACAACTGTTTTTCTCCATAAATATAGTTACATTTATTTTTAGTACACAATAATAAAATACAAAATAAATGGCACAATTGCACTACAAACCTGTTTATCGAAACTATATCCGGGTATTCAGGTCATATTATAAAATTATTGCCTTTTAGTGAGGTCGATATGTGTATTTATCGACCTGAGAAAAGTGATATCGACTGAACCTAAAAGGCAACAATTATTTTATTATTAAATCAAATTATTCATGGAATTTTGAATTTTTGAAATTTTGAATTTTGAATATTCATGGAAACTGATTTTTTCATACTTATTTTTCACAGAATTATGTTTGACTCTGCCCACAGGTCAATATACAAAAGTCAATATACGTTTTTAGGTCAATATACCTTTTTATTTTTAATCATGTGATCAACTTTTAACCAATTGTATCAATTGAATAATTTGATTTAATAACAAAATAATGTATATGTGCTGATTAAAAGTAAAAGATGTATTCTTAAAGTTCTTAAAATATCTGCGATTGCATATGCGTAAAATGAATTATAAGTTGGTAACTCTTTATTCGACCCTCCAGTTTTTTGGTTTTGCCTGTTTGCTTAAAGCCATTTATATTGTGTCTACCGGTATATAGCTTGGATTCTCAAAATGTAAGTTACCTTAAACAAGGTGTACATATTTTGTAAACATTTGGCTGTTGTTGGCAGTTTAGTTATAAACGTTTCAAATCAATATTGCCTACAAATTGTTCTTATTTTATCTGATCTTGTTCTAATTAATTTTATCTACCAACTTTCATGTTGATTTGATGGACACTGTAAGAGGAATTACCTAAAACACATTTGTTGACAGATACACACATATTAACAAGAGGAGCAAATGGCCCTGAATTGCTCCCCTGATGTCGAGTGATGACCTTTGGAGAATAGGAAAACCAGTAAATTAACAAGCTAATAAATTAACAAAAACTTCTTAAACAAGACGTCGAAGAACACCTGTGGAAACTCTACTGGCTTAAATGGCTCTTATAACACTAGATGAAGTAAGGTATATTTTCTGTCAGTCTGATGACAATCAAGTACCATCGGGAAAGCAGCATCAAAGATATTTATTTGTTTGTCTATTTCCTTTGATGTTGAAGTGTCTTTATCATACCAGAACAGTATAACTATGTAAAAATGCGTGGATCTTGTTCACCTGATGTCGAGTGATGACCTTTGGAGAATAGGAAAAACAGTAAAACAAGCTTATAAATTCATAATTTTTCATTGCAGAGATGTTGAAATTTTTATCTTATTTCCAGCAGGTGATAAAATTTGTGTTACTCTGTTTTTATCCTTAGGTTCTATAGTAAAATAAAAATCTTTGGCCGAGTAAAAAGGCGATAATTTTCAATATTTTGATTTTGATTTTGAAAGATACATATGGAATAAATTTGCATGAATGTACATGAAATATGCAGGTTTTTAAAAGAATCACACTGTAGATACCTTAATTTTAACAGTAAACTTTGTTGAACATCAAGGATAAAGACCGAGTTTATCACCTACCAGAATGTATTAGTTATGTCTTATTTCTGGTCACTGATTGGTCAGTTTTTTTGATGATGCTCTATCAAAATTATGAATTAACAAAAACTTCTTAAAACAGAGGCCGAAGATACCTTTGGAAGCTCTGCTGGTTTACATGGCTCTTATAACACTAAATGAAGTAAGGTGTTTCTGTCAATCTGATGACAATCAACAGGGGTCGAATTTCACTCTTACGGACTCGCAAAATGCGAGTTGATTTTTCAGATTGCTACTGACAATTTCGAGCACTTGCTTTTTTCTGCGAGTAGAAATAAATAACACACACTTGATTGAATATCACCCACGACAGACTGACAGAACCAACAAATGGTCCGACGACATAATATGTAGTCAAACCTCTCTCCAATTCCACGATTATTTGCGTAACTTCATTGTCAAACGAAAATAAGTAAATGCAGTCTGTATCAGATTGACGCTTATCCAGTAATTAAGACTAGTGCAAGCGTCTATACGGTCAGATAACTCGGGACTTTACACAATCAATTATCATGGCAGATTCGTCCGCTCGCAAAATCACTTCGTTTTTCAAAAGACAAAATGACGAGATGGAGTCGATCGAACGCGGAGAAAAGTAAGGTTCACAATTCATAGTTTCATCAACACAATAATCAATAATAAATTATAACAAACAAATGAAACAGTGCAGTAAACAGTACTGTAGTATATAGTCAGTTATCACATAATAAACGACATACCGGTACATATACTAAAACACTATTTTGAAACCGAATTTACATCCCGTTATTACTTAATAAAAATTCTAGTGAGAAGCGATTTTAGCTAGTAGATTTTTTAGTCACTCGATATTTTTAGCTAGTGGCTAAATTTGTGAAATTCGACCCCTGATCAAGTACCATCGTGGGGAAAGCAGCATCAAAGATATATTTTTGTTTGTCTATTTACTTTGATGTTGAAGTGCCTTTATCATACCAGTTATGACCATGTAAAAATGTGTGGATCCACAGGATGCCCCTCCCCATGTTGAAGTGTCTTTATCATACCAGTACAGTATCACTATGTAAAAATGCATGGATCTGCACGATGACGTCCACCCACCCACCACACACACTTAAAATCTCAAAAGTTAGAAAAAATGTACATGTATCCCTTCTTATTTCAAATCCGCCCCTGGTATGTTTGCTCATGTCAACACCTACACAGTTTGTTATAGTCATCCGACAGAAGAGACGGACTTACATATATACAGGTAAATAGGCCTAATTGCCCTATCACACACCTGGATCGTGCTCAAACAAGCTGCTTGAATTTCAACATGCGTCTTGCGAAATTGATTTGTAATAACTACCAAAAAGTCAAGAAAATACCGAAATCAAACTCAAAAGGGCAGTTTTACAATATAACCCACAATTAGATTACACATCCTTGCCAAGGAGTTTCCCGACATTATATTATTTAGACGTTGATCATCCTTTGAAACAAATGTCAGTCATCAAACAGGAATTCATCAAATGCGAATAAATATAACAATATAGTAAATGAAAGTAAAGGTAGATATAAAAGTCGAACAGGAAAGGTAGCATTCAAGGACCACAGTCAACCAAAAGCAAGCATAGAAACAAACAACAATGTTAAAGAGAACTAACAGTTAAGATCATAAAAGGGTTGACAATAGGGCTACCACATTGGAATGGTTAGTGGCAAACGGGCCGCTGGGGGTTTAAACCAGGTGTTAGGGTGCACCAAACTTCACTCTTGCCCTACTGTCATCCCAATAAAACGGGACAGTGTAAATAAAGATATCGCCGCCAGGTTATGTTCTCTAACAAACAATGCAGCATTAATAGGCAATATAAGTATAATACATGAAGTTGTTGTTTGGCCAGATAACGTGTTAACGTATTATTATACCATTAGTTCCACTCAACTGCTAGTACACTTACAAATATTACCATCATTTAATGTTTAAAGGCATATAAGACATTTAAAATGGTAATTCGTCCAAGCCTGCGCAGAGACACTCTCAACCGTCAAACCACCAAAGAGATGGGCCTCCAGAAGCCACAGGCTTACCATTGCATTGGCCTCGGAACAGTAAGTAATTAAGTTATGTGGTAGTGATGATTTTCCTAATGGCATGCTACGGTAATGCGTATTTCTTTAATTAAAGAATGATGTAGGTAGTTTTGTTCAATAGCATTCGTCAAAATGCAAAGTATTGAAGTATACCCTTAATTTTGGAAGGCAGTTGTTTTTAAAAGTAGATGCTAACGCAAAGCAGGAAATATATACTGAACGCCACTAAAAGTGCAAGTTTGTTTATTTTGTGTGTATTTCCAAGATCGATTGTAGTGTTATGTACATAGAAATTATCCACATTCCCTATCAATCTGGTGACCGATCAAATTCATGTATTGAAAGAAGTAAATTCGGAATTATGCAATCGATCTTGGAGACATTTAATTAAAAATAACACAAAATAAAAAAACTTGCACTTTTAATGGCGTTAAGTATAGCATTCGCAGAACTCAACCATCCAAACAAATATATTCAGGGCCTTAAAATGTTCACCCCAGATATTCATAACTATGCATATCATCTTGAAACACACATGTTTAGTGGCCATTTACCGTTCGCCACTATGCTTTTTTCCTCTTTGATTGTGCGATGACCGGACAGATTGTGGACCCTATGATGAAGTCTACCTAAATCAGTGTAGGACGGTAGCGTTTAATGTGTTTGTCTTTAATATTGTCTTGTCGTGCTTAACGGTTTGTTCTCTTGTTGCTCTGGCTTGTGACAAGTCATTGAGTAATTACTTTGTGGCTTTCTTGGATTGTGTGTTTTTTTTTATATATATATTATATATACATGATCATTTATGTTTTACTTATATTGCCTATTAATGCTGCCTTGTTTGTTAGAGATAATAACCTGGCGGGGATATCTTTATTTACACTGTCCCTATTGTCAAGCCTTTTGTGTTTGTGATGTATTATCTTGCCTTTAAGTCATCTGTGAAGTTGTAATTTGTTTCTGTTTGTGGTTGACTGTCGTCCTTGAATGCTGCTTTTCCTCTTCGATTTGTATATCCACTTTTATTACTCAATAAGCTACTACTCCACTTTACTGTTGCTGTATCAATATCGTAGAATGACAGTTTGTATTCTAGTCTTGTGTGTGGAACTTTATCAAATGCTTTTGCAAAATCCATTATAATAACATATGCTTGTATGTTTATATCACTGTTGCATGACGTCAACTAACTGTGTCTCGCAAGATCGTTTTGATATAAAAATTGTTTGTCATTTAGGATAGTATTAGCCTATTGTAGAGGTTGATTATGTTACTAAAAAGAAAACGTTCCTTGATTTTACAAATGATGCTAGGGAGCGTAAAGTGATGCATGTTGATGAAATGTATCTCTATATAGTCCCTGAACATCTCTATATAGTCCCTGAACAACTATATATAGTCCCTGAACATCTCTATATAGTCCCTGAACATCTCTATATAGTCCCTGAACATCTCTATATAGTCCCTGAACATCTCTATATAGTCCCTGAACAACTATATATAGTCCCTGAACATCTCTATATAGTCCCTGAACATAGTGAATGGTATATCCAAGATGGCCAATTACTCAAAAAGGTTGAAACCTTAAAAAGTCTTTGTCTCAAGAACCACAGAACACATTTTGACAGTTATTTTTCTTATAAATGATTGCTAATCCCCCGGGGTCAAATATTGGAGTACAACGTTTGATATAGAGATTTTGCCGGTTTTATATAGACGGAAAAACTTGAAAAGTTATATCATCTTTCATACCACAAGGCATAGCACTCTCATATATTGCACGTAACATAATCTTATGATCCTTTACCAAGTTTGTTCAAATGGTGACGCTGTGGTCAAATCTGGCCCCACCCCATGGTTACAGTTTTACATAGAGTAACATAGGAAAATCTCTCTTTAAAAAAGTATCCTTCTCTGAAACTACAGGGATGACAATAGGGTAAGAGTGAGGTTGGGTGCACCCTAGAACCTGGTTTAACCACTACGCTCCTCACCCCACCCCCTCCTCCAACACCCCCTCACTCCCACACACAAATGTTTGCCACTGGCCGTTCCAAGGTGGTAGCCCTATTGTCAACCCGAGGTATTTGTGAGGACTCATGCCTTGCTTATTATTATTGTAAACTCTGTTTGTTTTAATGCGTGTTTTTTGTTGACTGTGTTTTGTGAAAAGCTACATTTCCTGTTCGACTTTTGTACATACTTCTAATACGTTGCATGTTTTTCAAGTTGTGACCATGAGGTAAAATTTGGTCCCGCTCCAATAGTAACATGTTTAACAAAAATGTATATTGGCAAAAACAAAATAATTTCTTCTTCTCTGAAACAGCAAGGCATAGAGATATCCTATGTTACATGTAGCATAACATTATGGTCCTCTACCTCACGTGTTCAAACGGAGTCCCTAGGGTAAAATCTGGCCCCTCCCGAAGGCCACAATTATATATATAGTTATTTAGGAACATATTTTCAAAAAAATATTCTCTAAAAGTACAAAAGCTACTGTAACGGTCTCAGATACTGCATTTAACTTAGCTTATGTTCCTCTTCCAAGTGTGTTCAAATGGTGATTCTGGACACTACAGTGATGACAGTTTTACATAGAGTTAAAGAGGAACATCTTTAACATGACCATTTGTATCAAGAAGAAATATAAAAAGATCAGACAAGGAATGTAGCAGTCAAGGAGGACAGTCAACCACATAACACAGAAACAAACATGCAAACAGAGAAACAAGAAGGCAAACGTAATAATAAAAGTAAACGACATCACAAACACAAAAGGGTTGACAATAGGGCTACCGCCTTGTAACGGTCAGTGGCAAAGTAGATCACTGGGGGTTTAACTCTTCCTGTTTGTTTATACTACACATGTACTTTGTATACTGTAGCCGAAGCCGGTGTAAACCATTAGGTTTCTTAGGCCCGTTTAGAATAGGTTGTTTTCCCAGTCTGGTTATGATTTGTTTTTTTCATAAGTAAATGACTTCCGGTTCCTTATTGGTTTTTCGGTCTGAATTTATTAGGATGATTTGCCCAGTGTTTATTTAGCATACTTGAAAAGGAATTAATGGTGGGTGCCTCAATCACTGTGTCTGAGAGTTTGTTCCAAGATTCTAAGACTCTGTAAGCAAATGATTTTTTCCTAATATCAATTATTGCTCCTTTTTTAAATAGTTTCTTGGAGTTTCCATTTGTACCAAGATCAGAGGCCTGAGTGGACAGTTTATTTTTGTCAATTGTATCGATATTATTTAAGATTTTATAAACCTGAATCACGTCAGCCCGCTCTCTTCTAAACTCAAGGGTTGGTAGCCCTAGCATAGTGAATATTACATGGTACGGAAAGTTACTGAGGTTTTTCACCATCCTAGTTGCTCTTTTTTTGACATTTTCTATATCCTTTTTTAGGTAGATTATCTGGTCTTTGTGATTTAGGAGACTTGATTTGAATTAATAGTTTGTTGACAATTTCCTCTGTAATACTGATGTTTCTTAATCTAGAATTAAGTGGTTGGTTTTTCTTCCAATATTGGTATAATATCAATGTTTTTATTGGTAAATACAGACACAAAGTGGTTATTTAGTACTTCGGCTTTTTCATTATCATTCCTCGTTGTACCGCCATTGATTGTTTCTAAGTTGCTGACAGAAATTTTTGTTTTGGTGTTTCATCGGACGTATTTCCAGAATAGTTTGTTATCGGTTTTGATTTGTGTTGCCAAATCCTTCTCATAGTTAGATTTACATCTTCTCAATTCGTAGACAACATTATTCCTTGATAATTTATATTCGTTGTAGTTTATTTCATTTTTACAGTGTTTATATTTGGTCCATTTCCTGTGCTTTATTCTGATGATTTTTATTGCATTTTTGTCTACAATAGGGTTATTTCTGGTTGACCTTGGATTGACTCTGCTCACTGGTATGGATTTTTCTAATGAATTGATAATGGCTTCAGCAAAGCTATTCCAGGCCTCAGTTACCGGTTTATTCCCTAACACATCGTTCCAATCGACGTCATATAGATCACTATTCAATTGAGTATAATCACCTTTATGGAAGTTAAATGTTGGTGTATTGTTGACTTCAAGGTCGAAACAACAATTAAATTTAAAGTTTAGAGTTATGTGATCACTTTTCCCAAGGCTCGAGTCATAGTTGATTGATTCAATCATATTTTCCTCATTTGTACATATGAGGTCAATTAAAGAGGGTTCATCGCCAGCTGTATATCTGATTGGTTCAATAACATGTTGAAACATGTCAGAAAGTTATCTCTGATACTTTCAAAGAAGACATTTGCAGGATGCTCATACCCACAGGTGGTTCTTACATCATCCCACTTGATTTCTTTAAAGTTAAAATCACCCATAAATAATTAACACATGAGAATACACATTTGATAAATGTTTGCCAAAAAAGGCAAGGCAGTCTGAGATTATTTGAACATTCACTATTGGAGCTTCTATATACACAACCTATTATAAGTTTATCAGTATTGTGGAGTCTCACTTCACACCATACATATTCTTTGAAGTCAGAGCCGGCATCAACCAAGATTGCATTTAAGCTTATTTTTATACAGATTACTACTCCTCTACATATGTGTAGGTCTGAGTATGCATATCAAAGCCATCAATTTGAAAGAATTCTTCACACTGGACTAAAGTTGAATATTTGGGTAAAATTTCAGATAAGGCAATAATGTCATAGTGATTACATTAAAGATATGAGCTCAGATTTTTCTCTTTGGTTAAGCAATCGACATTTGTATACAGAACACTCAACCTGCCCACCTTTGACCACTGTATTTGACTTAT
>JAWPHD010015840.1:0-53052 GCA_037043455.1 Cyrtodaria siliqua
ATTGATAATTATATCTGTAAAATGAGCATACTCAATATACATGCCTTGCAGAGTTATGTTTTTTATTATATCTGTACAATGAGCATACTCAGTACATATACATTGTAGAGTTATGTTTCTTTATTATATCTGTACAATGAGAATACACAGTTGACATACCTTGTAGAGTTATTTTTCTTTATTATATCTGTACAATGAGCATACTCAGTACACATACCTTGTATAGTTATGTTTCTTTATTATATCTGTACAATGAGCATACTCAATACACATACCTTGCAGAGTTATGTTTCTTTATTTTATCTGTACAATGAACATGCCTCACAGAGTTATGATTGCTTATTATATCTGTAAAATGTGCATACTCAATACACATGACTTGCAGAGTTATTTTTCTTTATAATATCTGTACAATGAGCTTACTCAATACACATGCCTTGCAGGTTATATTTCTATATTATATCTGTACAATGAGCATACTCAATACACATACCTTATAGAGTTATATTTGTTTATTATATCGGTACAATGAGCATACACATTTGTCATACCTTGTAGAGTTATATTTCTTTATTATATCTGTACAATGAGCATACCCAATACACATACTTTGCAGAGTTATGTGTTTTTATTATGTCTTAACAATGAGCATATTCAAAAAAAATACCTTGTATAGTTATGTTTCTTTATTATATCTGTACAATGGGCATACTAAATAAACATACCTTGTAGAGTTATGTTTCTTTATTATATCTGTAAAATGAGCATACTCATTAGACATACCTTGCATAGTTATTTTTCTTTATTATATCTGTACAATGAGCATACTCAATACACATACCTTGCAGAGATAAGTTTCTTTATTATATCTGTACAATGAGCATACTCAATACACATACGTTGTAGAACTATGTTTCTTTATTATATCTCTACAATAAGCATACTCAATACACATACCTTGCAGAGATATGTCTCTTTCTTATATATGCACAATGAGCATACTCAATATACATACCTTGTAGAGTTATGTTTCTTTATAATATCATTACAATGAGCATACAAAATACATATAACTTGTAGAGTTATGTTTCTTTATTATATCTATACAATGAGCATACTCAATACACATACCTTGTACAGTTATGTTTGTTAATTATATCTGTACAATAAGCATACTCAATAAACATACCTTGCAGAGTTCTGTTTCTTTATTTTATCTGTACAATGCACATGCCATACAGTGTTATGATTGCTTATTATATCTGTAAAATGAGCATACTCAATACATATGCCTTGCAGAATTATGTTTCTTCATTATATCTGTACAATGAGCATACTCACTACACATACCTAGTATAGTTATGTTTCTTTATTATATCGGTACAATGAGAATACTCAATACACATACCTTGTAGAGTTATGTTTGTTAATTATATCTGTAAAATGAGCATACTCAATACACATGCCTTGCAGAGTTATGTTTCTTTATTATATCTGTACAATGAGCATACTCACTACATATACCTAGTATAGTTATTTTTCTTTATTATGTCTGTACATTTAGCTTAATCAATACAAATACCTTGTATAGATATGTTTCTTTATTATATCTGTAAAATGAGCATACTCAGTAGACAAAACTTGTATAGTTATGTTTCTTTATTATATCTGTACAATGAGCATACACAGTTGGCATACCTTGTATAGTATTTTTTCTTTCTTATATCTGTACATGGAGCATACTCAATATACATACCTTGCAGAGTTAAGTTTCTTTATTATATCTGTACAATGCACATGCCTTACAGAGTTATGATTGCTTATTATATCTGTAAAATGTGCATACTCAATACACATGCCTTGCAGAGTTATGTTTCTTTATTATAACTGTACAATGAGCATACTCAATACACATGCCTTGCAATTGATATTTCTTTATTATATCTGTACAATGAGCATATTCAATACACATGCCTTGCAGAGTAATGTTTCTATATTATATCTGTACAATGAGCATACTCAATACACATACCTTGTAGAGTAATGTTTCTTTATTATATCTGTACAATGAGCATACTCAGTCCATATACATTGTAGAGTTATGTTTCTTTATTATATCTGTACAATGAGAATACTCAATATACATACCTTGTAGAGTTATGTTTCTTTATAATATCTTTACAATGAGCATACAAAATACACATAACTTGTAGAGTTATGTTTCTTTATTATATCTATACAATGAGCATACTCAATACACATACCTTGTACAGTTATGTTTGTTAATTATATCTGTACAATAAGCATACTCAATACACATACCTTGTATAATTATGTTTCTTTATTATATCTGTACAATGGGCATACTCAATATACATACCTTGCAGAGTTATGTTTCTTTATTATATCTGTACAATGAGCATACTCAATACACTTACCTTGTATAGTTATGTTTCTTTATTAAATATGTACAATGAGCATACTAAATACACATACCTTGTATAATTATGTTTCTTTATTATATATGTACAATGGGCATACTCAATATACATACCTTGCAGAGTTATGTTTCTTTATTATATCTGTACAATGAAAATGCCTAACAGAGTTATGATTGCTTATTATATCTGTAAAATGAGCATACTAAATACACATGACTTGCAGAGTTATTTTTCTTTATTATATCTGTACAATGAGCATACTCAATACACATGCCTTGCAGAGTTATGTTTCTATATTATATCTGTACAATGAGCATACTCAATACACATACCTTATAGAGTAATGTTTCTTTATTATATCTGTACAATGAGCATGCTCAATATACATACCTTGTAGAGTTTTGTTTCTTTATAATATCTGTATAATGATCATACTCAATACACATACCTTCCAGAGTTATGTTTGTTTATTATATCTGTACAATGAGCATACTCAATACACATACCTTGCAGAGTTATGTTTTTTTATTTTATCTGTACAATGAGCATACTCAATACGCATACCTTGTATAGTTATATTTCTTTTTTATATCTGTACAAAGAGCATACTCAAGACAGATACCTTGTAGAGTTATGTTTCTTTATTATATCTGCACAATGAGCATACACAGTTGACATACCTTGTACAGTTTTTTTTCTGTATTATATCTATATGAGCATACTCAATATACATACCTTGTATAGTTATGTTTCTATATTATATCTGTACAATGAGCATACTCAATACACATACCTTATAGAGTAATGTTTCATTATTATATCTGTACAATGAGCAGACTCAATACACATACCTTGCAGAGTTATGTTTGTTTATTTTATCTGTACAATGCACATGCCTTATGATTGCTTATTATATCTGTAAAATGAGCATACTCAATACACATGACTTGCAGAGTTATTTTTCTTTATTATATCTGTACAATGAGCATACTCAATACACATGCCTTGCAGAGTTATGTTTCAATATTATATCTGTACAATGAGCATACTCAATACACATACCTTATAGAGTAATGTTTCTTTATTATATCTGTACAATGAGCAGACTCAATACACATACCTTGCAGAGTTATGTTTGTTTATTTTATCTGTACAATGCACATGCCTTATGATTGCTTATTATATCTGTAAAATGAGCATACTCAATACACATACCTAGTATAGTTATGTTTCTCTATTATATCTGTAAAATGAGCATACTCAATACACATACATTGTAGAGTTATGTTTCTTTATTATATCTGTACAATGAGCATACACAGTTGACATACCTTGTAGAGTTATTTTTCTTTATTATATCTGAACAATGAGCATACTCAATAAACATACCTTGTACAGTTATGTTTCTGTATTATATCTGTACAATGAGCTTACTCAATACACATACCTTGTAGAGTTATGTTTATTATATCTGTACAATGGGCATTCTCAGTTGACATATCTTGTATAGTAATGTTTCTTTATTATATCTGTACAATGAGCTTACTCAATACACATACATTGTAAAGTTATGTTTCTTTATTATATCTGTACAATGAGCATACACAGTTGACATACCTTGTAGAGTTATATTTCGTTATTATATCTGTACGATGAGCATACACAGTTGACATACCTTGTAGAGCTATTTTTCGTTATTATATCTGTACAATGAGCATACTCATTATACATACCTTGTAGAGTCTTTTTTCTTTATTATATCAGTACAATGAGCATACTCAATACACATGCATTGCAGCGTTATGTTTCTATATTATATCTGTACAATGAGCATACTCAATACACATACCTTATAGAGTTATATTTGTTTATTATATCGGTGCAATGAGCATACACATTTGTCATACCTTGTAGAGTTATATTTCTTTATTATAACTGTACAATGAGCATACCCAATACACATACTTTGCAGAGTTATGTGTTTTTATTATATCTTTACAATGAGTATACTCAATAAACATACCTTGTATAGTTATGTTTCTTTATTATATCTGTACAATGGGCATACAAATACACATACCTTGTAGAGTTATGTTTCTTTATTATATCTGTAAAATGAGCATACTCATTAGACATACCTTGCAGAGTTATTTTTCTTTATTATATCCGTACAATGAGCATACTCAATACACATACCTTGCAGAGATAAGTTTCTTTATTATATCTGTACAATGAGCATACTCAATACACATACGTTGTAGAACTATGTTTCTTTATTATATCTGTACAATAAGCATACTCAATACACATACCTTGCAGAGATATGTCTCTTTATTATATCTGTACAATGAGCATATTCAATACACATGCCTTGCAGAGTAATGTTTCTATATTATATCTGTACAATGAGCACACTCAATACACATACCTTGTAGAGTAATGTTTCTTTATTATATCTGTACAATGAGCATACTCAGTCCATAAACATTGTAGAGTTATGTTTCTATATTATATCTGTACAATGAGCATACTCAGTCCATAAACATTGTAGAGTTATGTTTCTTTATAATATCTTTACAATGAGCATACAAAATACACATAACTTGTAGAGTTATGTTTCTTTATTATATCTATACAATGAGCATACTCAATACGCATACCTTGTACAGTTATGTTTGTTAATTATATCTGTACAATAAGCATACTCAATACACATACCTTGTATAATTATGTTTCTTTATTATATCTGTACAATGGGCATACTCAATATACATACCTTGCAGAGTTATGTTTCTTTATTATATCTGTACAATGAGCATACTCAATACACATACCTTGTATAGTTATGTTTCTTTATTAAATATGTACAATGAGCATACTAAATACACATACCTTGTATAATTATGTTTCTTTATTATATATGTACAATGGGCATACTCAATATACATACCTTGCAGATTTATGTTTCTTTATTATATCTGTACAATGAAAATGCCTAACAGAGTTATGATTGCTTATTATATCTGTAAAATGAGCATACTAAATACACATGACTTGCAGAGTTATTTTTCTTTATTATATCTGTACAATGAGCATACTCAATACACATGCCTTGCAGAGTTATGTTTCTATATTATATCTGTACAATGAGCATACTCAATACACATACCTTATAGAGTAATGTTTCTTTATTATATCTGTACAATGAGCATGCTCAATATACATACCTTGTAGAGTTTTGTTTCTTTATAATATCTGTATAATGATCATACTCAATACACATACCTTGCAGAGTTTTGTTTGTTTATTATATCTGTACAATGAGCATACTCAATACACATACCTTGCAGAGTTATGTTTTTTTATTTTATCTGTACAATGAGCATACTCAATACGCATACCTTGTATAGTTATATTTCTTTTTTATATCTGTACAAAGAGCCTACTCAAGACAGATACCTTGTAGAGTTATGTTTCTTTATTATATCTGCACAATGAGCATACACAGTTGACATACCTTGTACAGTTTTTTTTCTGTATTATATCTATATGAGCATACCCCAATATACATACCTTGTATAGTTATGTTTCTATATTATAACTGTACAATGAGCATACTCAATACACATACCTTATAGAGTAATGTTTCTTTATTATATCTGTACAATGAGCAGACTCAATACACATACCTTGCAGAGTTATGTTTGTTTATTTTATCTGTACAATGCACATGCCTTATGATTGCTTATTATATCTGTAAAATGAGCATACTCAATACACATGACTTGCAGAGTTATTTTTCTTTATTATATCTGTACAATGAGCATACTCAATACACATGCCTTGCAGAGTTATGTTTCTATATTATATCTGTACAATGAGCATACTCAATACACATACCTTGTAGAGTAATGTTTCTTTATTATATCTGTACAATGAGCAGACTAAATACACATACCTTGCAGAGTTATGTTTGTTTATTTTATCTGTACAATGCACATGCCTTATGATTGCTTATTATATCTGTAAAATGAGCATACTCAATACACATACCTAGTATAGTTATGTTTCTCTATTATATCTGTAAAATGAGCATACTCAATACACATACATTGTAGAGTTATGTTTCTTTATTATATCTGTACAATGAGCATACACAGTTGACATACCTTGTAGAGTTATTTTTCTTTATTATATCTGAACAATGAGCATACTCAATAAACATACCTTGTACAGTTATGTCTCTGTATTATATCTGTACAATGAGCTTACTCAATACACATACCTTGTAGAGTTATGTTTATTATATCTGTACAATGGGCATTCTCAGTTGACATATCTTGTATAGTAATGTTTCTTTATTATATCTGTACAATGAGCTTACTCAATACACATACATTGTAGAGTTATGTTTCTTTATTATATCTGTACAATGAGCATACACAGTTGACATACCTTGTAGAGTTATTTTTCGTTATTATATCTGTACGATGAGCATACACAGTTGACATACCTTGTAGAGCTATTTTTCGTTATTATATCTGTACAATGAGCATACTCATTATACATACCTTGTAGAGTCTTTTTTCTTTATTATATTAGTACAATGAGCATACTCAATACACATGCATTGCAGAGTTATGTTTCTATATTATATCTGTACAATGAGCATACTCAATACACATACCTTATAGAGTTATATTTGTTTATTATATCGGTGCAATGAGCATACACATTTGTCATACCTTGTAGAGTTATATTTCTTTATTATATCTGTACAATGAGCATACCCAATACACATACTTTGCAGAGTTATGTGTTTTTATTATATCTTTACAATGAGTATACTCAATAAACATACCTTGTATAGTTATGTTTCTTTATTATATCTGTACAATGGGCATACAAATACACATACCTTGTAGAGTTATGTTTCTTTATTATATCTGTAAAATGAGCATACTCATTAGACCTACCTTGCAGAGTTATTTTTCTTTATTATATCCGTACAATGAGCATACTCAATACACATACCTTGCAGAGATAAGTTTCTTTATTATATCTGTACAATGAGCATACTCAATACACATACGTTGTAGAACTATATTTCTTTATTATATCTGTACAATAAGCATACTCAATACACATACCTTGCAGAGATATGTCTCTTTATTATATCTGTACAATGAGCATACTCAATATACATACCTTGTAGAGTTGTGTTTCTTTATAACATCTTTACAATGAGCATACAAAATACACATAACTTGTAGAGTTATGTATCTTTATTATATCTATAAAATGAGCATACTCAATACACATACCTTGTAGAGTTATGTTTATTAATTATATCTGTACAATGAGCATACTCAATAAACATACATTGCAGAGTTCTGTTTCTTTATTTTATCTGTACAATGCACATGCCTTACAGTGTTATGATTGCTTATTATATCTGTAAAATGAGCATACTGAATACACATGCCTTGCAGAGTTATGTTTCTTTATTATATCTGTACAATGAGCATACTCACTACACATACCTAGTATAGTTATGTTTCTTTATTATATCGGTACAATGAGCATACTCTTATTGAAAAACCATTACCGCAAATATGGCATGATTTAGATTTTTGGAATCTAGCTTCTTCTTTCTGCGACATTACTAGATCTTTTTTAAAGTTTGCATTCATAGTTTTCTTGCACCACTTTTCTTCTGCTATCTTTTTTTCTAAAAACTTGTAAACAGCATCAGGTCCTCTATACGTTACAACTGGTTTTGAATATTGATCATCATAACAACAAACAACCTTGTATCCATAACCACAATCAGTATGTTTTTGATATGCTTCTGTGTGTGATTTTTTAGGATTGTTCGATACTGAAGAAATACTTTCAGTTACTGCTTCAAAATCAGCATATATAACAAACGGAACCATTAGCTGTCTGTCGTAGTTTTTCAACTTAACTTTTTCATCTTTGTTTGGCATCTCTACTGCTTGTTTTCCGTTAAGTGAAAGACAAACAGGTTTATGTTTTTCCAGAACTCTTTCAAATTTAAAGCACTGCAAGCATGTTTTACAAAACCATTTTCTTTCCATGTGTGCCGTTTGATTATACATCAAACTGTTAAAATCTTTTATCCACACGTAATGATTTTTTTCTTCTTCGGTGATTAAAAGCATATCACATGTTTTTTCTGCTTTATTTTTTGATATATGCAACGGGTATACGTGATTATCTTCATACCCGAATATGTTAAAACAAATGTTGTTTTGTTTTTCGATTTTTGGGATTTGTTTGATAGTAACAGGAAATGTAATTCCTTCATAATTTAGATCACCAATATGCTTTTTATACTTTGTTATCCTTTGTGGTTTATCATTGGCAGGAAACTCATAAGCCAAATGACACCATCTGAAGCATTCGTTATCTTTTTCATTTTTTATATTTATTAAACCTTTTTTGTGATGTTGCAGTTCTTTTGGTAATGCTAAATACGAGCTACCTCGCAAAGGCTTATACTTTATTTAATGTGCATCTAGTGATTCAATTACCCAACCACTTCCCAACTGAATCCAATTTCCAATTCTATTAATAATTTCTTCCTGTGCTTTGTCTAATGCTTCTGATATTTGATTTCTGTTTAATATTATTACAGCCTTCGAGTTAAAGTAAGCTGTTTTGTATACAAAATCAAAACCTCCTTTATCCACTGGTACTTCCTTTGTAAAAGTAAGTTTTATATCAACGCTTAATTTGAATCCGCCTGTTTTTCTTAGTTCTTTTTAAAGAAAGTTCACAACTTTTGATTGTGTTTTTTGTAGTTGTCTGAGCGGATCTTTCCTGACGAAAACATTTACTTTAAAAACCTTGCTATATTGTTTTGGGGATGTTTCAATTTCTCGGATACTCATTATATAATATTACATGAGATTATTTCTTTAAGCCCGTATTAATTAATTAATTAATTAATTATTTTGAAGTAAAATATTTATTTCCTGGTTAGATTATATTATTTTTTTTTATTTATCCATACATAATAATTTTAATTCCTCATTCAAGTAAAACATCATAGTGGGCAATAAAAGAAACTTTGTATAAAGTTGGATGGTAACTGGTTGCCTCTGAAATTTGTTTTTTGCATAAAGAACGTAGTTTGTTTATATCTCTTTTTTCTATTTTCCATGACAGTTTTAGTTGTTGTGTCATTGGTATGATTCTTTCTGTCAAATCTTGAAAGCTTGAAAAAATTAAAAGCTCAGCATCTAATTTACTCGCATCTTCAAAATCAACCGTTTGAGCATATGCCATTTGATCTTTCTTAAAGTTTTTGATTTTCTTTTCTACTTGTTCCATTATAATATTACATAAGATAATATTTTTTAAGCCTATATTTAAATATATGATGCTATAGTATAATATAATGAATTGCAAATATTGTGAAAGAGTTTTAGATATTATTGGTCCTCCTGGGGTGTGTACAGATTGCATCTTATTTCAGACGACAAAGAAGCTTTGTAAATATTGTACCAGAGCCAAGCTGTGTTACAAGTGCACATACGCATGTGTGAATTGTAACGATACTTGTGAAGTTTTCGATAACGAGCGTGTTTGTCTTAATTGTGGCACCCACAATGGTTATAATCTTATCACAGGTTGCACCTACAACCAAAAGAAAACTATTTACCTCAGGAAGTATCGTTTGGGTAAATACTTGGTAGAATTTGATTTGTCTTCTAAAAATAGGCAAAGATTTGAAGATTTGTTTTACAAAATTGTAAAGATTTTGGATCAGATAGAAGACCGAAAAAGATCAATCAAATTTGAATACATTTTTCAAAAAATATTTAAAATATTAAAAATAAAAAAAGAAACAAAACTGATTAAAACAAAATCAACCAGAGACAAGTACGATAGGATATGGAAACAAGTCAAATTACGATTGAATGCCATGGCCGTTTAACTTGAATCTTTTCATATACATTTCCAGAGGTTCTGTAAAGTTATCATTCTTTTGAATCTCTAATATTTTATTGAAGGTAATCCTAATTACCTCTTTATCATTTTCTAGTCCTGTTGTTGTTTGGACATATGATAAAAGTTGCTTAAAACTCCTATGATGTGTTTTTAACATTTTTTTTTTTCTGCTATTCTTGTTTTACTTGCTAAAACAGCAACTATTGGAGGAACTGCGCCGACTACAGCTATGAAAACAGGAATTGCTGGAACATATACCAAGACAGCACCACAACCAATTATTCCACTGGTAATCTGTAACGTTGTGTTTATAATACCGCACAATTTATAACCGCATCTGTATGCAGCCACAAGTCGCGTCAAGTGATCAATTAATTCTTCTTTGGTTTTCATTTATAATTACAGTTAGACAATAATTTAATTAAAATATTTAGAAAATAGTTGCTCGTGTTCTTTGGGTGACATTTTACCTATTTTTAACAATTCATCGATTATGCTAATACCTTTATTTATTAGCTGTGGGCTATTATTCCCTGATTCGATGCTTCCGCATACCAACTCAAGATCATCCATCAAATCATTAGGATTATTGTTATATTCAACATCAGCACAACCTCCTAAAATCTTTTTGAACTTTGAAGAACCCTTGTGAATTGGTAAATCAGATATTTCTGTTAGTTTCTTAAAATCATTCTGAGACAGCCTCGAATAAGTTTTTTTATTATTGTAACGCTTTGTTATCAAGTCTATAAAATCATCATCCACTTTCATATCTAACACAACAGCTTTTCCTTGCTTGGCAATAAGTTTGTGGTGGCCAACAAGCTCGGGTTAATCAATTTGCAACATTCCATAGCGGCCATCTTTGTCAACTTTGTAAGAGTTTCTTTTTTGTTGTAATCCCGTGCCTAAAAATACTTCGCTATGCACGAGCAGTGCATCAATTCATTTTCTATAATATTTTAAGGCTTCTGACTCGTTTTTTATGTTTTCCTGGATCTGTTTATATCTTTCTTTCACGGGTGTAGTCTTTTCTTTTCTAAGCTGGTTAGAAAGAGCAGCCATGTGACGACCATTTTCTCCGATTATACTACTAACATTCCCGAATATGCGTCCGATTTCTTGATCATCTCCGGCTACACTCGACGGCAAGGGTAAGTTATGTTTATCTATTACTTCCTTATTGATTCCAGCATCTAGATTAGCAGTAGTTGGTTCTTCAGCGAATAACTGGGGTAATCCCTGATACATTTGTTTTTCTTGTACTTCCTCACCCATTGCTGCTGGAAGAGTGACTAATTGCTGACTTATTTCTGGAAGAGAAGCTAACTGCTCTGTTAGCTGTTCTGACTGACTTTTTATTTCGCTAGTTACAAGTTTAAATATTTCTTTGTATAAATCACGACTAGCTCCTTTTTCTAGCCTTTTTTGAGTAACTTTATTTTCGTATTCTTAAACAAGCTCACTCGCTTTTCGCTTTTTTTCTGCTATTTCTTTCCATTTTAACAAAGACATGTATAATATAAGGTTAAATTAAAATAAGTTAAATTAAGACAAGTTGATATTAGTTAAACCAAGTTAAGATAACTTAAATCGAGTATTATGCAGTTTTTGTTTTCTTTTTAGTAGCAGGTTTAACTGCTTTCTTTTTAGCCAGAGGCTTAACTACTTTCTTGACTGCAGGCTTAACTGCTTTCTTGACTGCAGGTTTAACTGCTTTTAATTTTTTTCTTATGAGTCTAATATTTGCATGTTTTTTTTCAGACTCATTTTCTATTTTAACCAACTTTTTTTCCAGACGTGTTATCTCACTAGGAAATTCAGATTTGCTTAACATTTTATTTATATGCTTTCTTTCTGCTTCTAATCCTATCAAATAAATAATATCTGGTCGTCCTTCTGTTTTTGATAAACTTCCTGGATTTTTCATTGTTGGTCTCCAGATAGCAGGATCTGCATCTTTTTGTTTTGTAGGTTCTGGGATATTCATCTTAACCTTTTGTAATCCATAATATCTGACTTGATTAGCCTTAAAACATTCTGCTTCTGTTCCAAGGCGTTTACTGCGAGGGATTTGTTTTATTCCACAATACACTTTAGACATATATAATAATACTTAGATAATATTAATATTATCTGACTATTATTATAATGGAAATTCCAAACTATGACATGAAGACAGAAAACGGTAATTTTAAACAGATATGGAACTTCATGCCAGACTGTTGTTTTAGAATGTTATTTGGCGGTAATTCAGGATCTGGCAAGACAAACACATTAGTTCACATGTTGCTGAAACCTTTAGTTTATTACGACAAGATTTACTTGTTTGCTAAAAACTTAGAGCAGTCCAAGTATCAGGTCTTATCACAAAAACTTGAAAAGATAGCAAAAAAGAATAAAATCCCGGTCGAAGACATATTAGAAAGTTCAAATTATGAAATTATCCCTGTGGATACCTTAGATTCAGATAATCAGAAGATAGCTATTTTTGATGATTATGTTTGCGAGCGTAATCAAATCGATATTATTAATTATTTCATCCAGGGAAGACATAAAAATTGTTGTGTAATTTATTTATCTCAATCTTATTATAAAACTCCCAAAGACATTCGTTTGAACTGTTCTCATTACATCTTCTTCGCGACTCCGGTTAATCGTGAGCTGGGTATGCTTTCCAACGAACAAGATGTCAGCAAAGAGCAGTACAGAAAAGCGACTGACAAGCAGTATGACTTTCTGTATCTTGATCGCCCGAGGAAGTTAGTAAAGCGTAACTTCAACGGCGAAATTTAATCTAATCATATTATATAATGGGACTTTTTAATGATCTTGGCGAGGAAGTTACTACCGGCAGCGTCAATATTACAAATTTTGGTGTTGTGCTGTCTGAGTATATAAAACAAAAACATCTGGTTAATTATCTTAACAAAGGCAGAAACCAGGAAAATGTTTTGAGAAGTGAGCATAATATGGATAATAATAAAATTACCAATGTTGGCAATCCAACAAAAGCAGATGATGCAGCAACAAAGCAATTTACTCAAAGAAGAGTTGCAAAAATCATACGTGATTATAATATTGATAAAATTCCAGACATGATGAACGATTTAACAACAGGTGTTGATGATAAACTAAGCCTGATACAAACAAAGTTACAAGCAAACCGCGAAAAAATTATTGAAATTCAAAACGGTTTGAAAGATGAAATAAATCTTCTAGATGATGCTTTGAAAGAGCTAGAAAAGAAAAAAGACGGATTGGAAGATAGTGAAAACTACAAGAAATTAAGTAAACAAATAAGAGCTGGTGTTCAACATATTAATACAAGGATTGGGGAAATCAGCAAACTAATGGTTGATAACAATGAACTAGAAGCTGCTATTGCTGATGCTTCAAAACATATGAGAACTGCTTTTACTGCCGAAGTAACTCAAATTAAAATATTAAATGAGCAGATAAACACCAACGTTGCTGATATCGGCAAAGAGTTTGAAGATATTAAAAAGAAAATGGTTGACGGCAAGTCGCTGGAGACTGCTCTGAGCAAACTGGTTAACACTGATAAGCTTGAGACTGCACTGAGCAAACTGGTTAACACTGATAAGCTTGAGACTGCTATTGATGATGTTTCAAAGCAATTGAAAGCGGCTCAGGATGAAAGAAGCAAGGCTTTTGATGGTGAAATAGCTTCATTGAGACAGTTTAATCAAAAGTCTGATAGTCGCCATACAGCAATTCTTGGTATAATTAATGAGTTGAAAGTAAAAGTAGACTATGCAAATCGAATTCTACTGTTTGAATATACGATAGATGGAATAAGTATTATTCAAGATTATGGTGTTGATGATACTTATGTATCGTACCCGACACGAAAACCACTTGAAAGAACCAGACATGATGGGTTTCTCCAGGCGTTTACTTTTGTAACCAATCCGCTTGTAAAAAGTGAAGAATATACTGAGGAATATCCCGGTGGTGGTAAACGTCCCGGCGGCGCAATAATTGTAAAACCCGGGCGTTATGTAGTTGAAGCAGATCTTACATATACAATTACAAATACAGACATTGGTATAGAATGGTTTAGTCTGTTTGGTTCAAATGTTGTTGAGTCACATCAGCCAAAAATAAAAAATGGTAAACGAATACTAAAAGGAATATTTGAAGCATATCTTTCGAAATTATATTTTTGGATCACCACTGCATCTATAAAAAGTAACACTACTCAAGTTTTCATTTTTATAGAAAATCAAGCTTTAAAATGTATTACATGCCGGAATAATTAGTATTAATAAAATTTATCCATCCTATATTATATGGAACAAAAAATTGTATTATCATCGGAGAAAGCGTCAATAATTAATAGCTCGAACACACCGAGTAATTTTAAAACTGCGTTTGACAGACCATTAATATTAGGCAGGAACAAACAGTATGGTATTGGACTCGATAAAATTAATTCTATGACTTACTCATGGTATAATATTAGTGAAGATTTTAATAACAAAGTGATAAGGTATCACAATAGAACAGATTGGAAAAGTATTATTTTTACAAATGGAAATTACAGTTATGCTGATATCGATAATTACATAAAAGAAGCTTTGATTGTAAACAATGATTTAACTGATGACTCACCCATCCCGATAAGAATTGAGTTTGATTTATCAAGTTTCAAATGCTTGGTTACCATCCATAATAATTTCATGCTTGATTTAAGAGAAACAAACTTTCACACCTTGATCGGGTTTGACAAAGATGCAGTCATCAGAGAAACTAAATTTGGAACTGTAACACCGAACATAACAAATTCTATCGATACGTTGTATATCCACTGTGATTTGATAAGTAATTCTATTGTTGATGGATCATACGGGGATGTTATTTATGAAATAAGTACAGCTGATCTTACGAGATCATATCCTTTCAAAGATGAACCGATAAGAGTCGGATTCTGTGAAGTAAACAAAACAATCATTAACAGTATTAATATTTACATAACCGATTTCTCCGGTAAAATTATTAATCTTAATGGTGTACACACATTATTTCGATTTGTTTTGAAGGAATTAATGTAACATAAGTTATATGGCATGTTTAAAAAAAGTTTATGACACTAGCACGGGAACATATACTCAAGTTGATCGATTAACTGGAGCTGGTATATTTGACATTTTTTCAAAAGTCGGATCAAAGATATTCAGCGAGTCTGTGAAAACAGCAGGCAAGAAAGCATTAGAAAATGCTGGCAAACAAATCATAGAAAGCGGCTCTAAAAAACTTGGAGATGAAGTAGGAAAAATGGCTGCTGATAAATTAGTTTCGGTTATTAAACCTAGTAAACCAAAAGGAGATATGATTTTAAAAGAACTTACAAAGGCTGATAACAAAAAAGAAGTTGTGGCTGAAACTGGAGAAGATGTAAATGCAAAAATTAACAGATTACTTTCCGGAAGGGGAATTCATGTGAGAATTAATCGATTAATTAATAAAAAATAATCTAATTACTAGTATACATAGATGTTTCGAAGTAATCAATATAATACTAAATATGAACATGTGCCTATTCAGTTAGATACCCCAGTAACACAACCGGGAAATGCTACCAGGCAAATGAAAAGTGGCTACCAATTTACACTAAATGACAGAAGTTCTTACTTTGATTGGTATAATGCATATTTTGAAATCAGTTTTCAAGTAAACAAACTTGCTGATGGAGCCAATTTCGCAGACGCTGACAGAATTGCTCTAATTAACGATGCAGCTTTACTGATTGATCAAATGCAAGTAAAGCAAAATGGGAAAATAGTTTACGATGGAAATAATCTTCACAGATTTGTTAATATCAAAAGCTTGCTTGAAATTTTTACTGACTATGTAAATACAACCGGAACAAACGAATACTTTTATTTAGATAATACGACAGCTGCAGAATCGCGAGATGATCAAAAGCTGATTATAATCAAAGTTTTGCTATTCGCCATTATTTAATCATAAATAACCAAACAGTTGACTCTGTAATCCCATTAAATAAATATTCCTTCTTTGGAGGTTTGGAAACAAACATGCTTCCTCCTAGTCAGATTCAAATCAGCTTGCAACTGACAGATGATAATGTACTAATTTTCAAATCAAGTGGTGATGATGGCCGAGCAATTATTAATAAATTAGTTTTGTGGATACCCAGAATGATATTTAACTCAGATGGTTTAACTTTAATATTCGTAATCTTTGTATAACTAAAAAGTTACTCAATCAGGGTTACCGTTACCATAAACTTCGTAAAACCTTTGCAAAATTTTATTATCGTAACCCTGATCTTCTTTCCAAATATAATTGTAATTTAAGGACTCTTCTGCGACAAGGACTATCACAACCTGACTTCTATGGTGATGTGATTTATAAACTTCGTAAGATTCTTGGTCAGGATCACTTTCATACTATCTTTGTTAAACTTGTTAAAAAGTTTATCAAAAGAGGTTATGACCCTATCATTTTGCAACGTACTGCATGCTTGGTGGTGGACCCTTTTACAGTTCGCCACTATGCTTTCCTCTTTAATTGTACGATGACCGGACAGGCTGTGGACCCTATAATGACGCCTACCTAAAGCCCATTGGGAAGTTGGCGTTTGATGTTTGTCCATGTTCTTTCTTGTCGTGCCCTTAGAGTGTATTTTCTTACTGCTCTGGCTTCTGCCAAGTCATTGAGTACCTTCATTGTGGCTTTCTAGGCTATTGTTTTTTTGTATTATATTTACACGAGCATGTTTGTGTTTTACTTATGTTGCCTATTGATGCTGCCTTGTTGGTTAGAGTTTAGATCATGGCGGGGATTTCTTTATTTACACTGTCCTGTTTTAATGGGATGACAGTAGGGTAAGTGTGAGGTTTGGTGCACCCTAGAACCGGTTTAAACCCCCAGTGGCCTACTTTGCCACTGACCGTTCCAAGACGGTAGCCCTATTGTTAACCCTTTTGTGTTTGTGATGTCGTTTGCATTTTTTATTATTTTTGCCTTTTCGTTTGTCTGTTTGCGTGTTTGTTTTTGTGTTTTGTGGTTGACTGTCGTCCTTGAATGCTGCTTTCCCTGTCCGATATTTTTATCCTTATTAAGTTATGTAATGACAAATCATATGACATCAACAAGATGGACTTATCTTCGTGAAATGATACAAGAAAGCGGAAGTACTCAACTAACAGAATCTGTATTTAGAATAACGGCCGGAGTCAAAAGTCCCAAACACGTTTTTGTGTATTTGCAAAGGGCTGACAAGAGTTCTTCTCAAACACAAAATCCTCACCTTTTGGATACGTTGAAGATAATTGCTGCTAATACTAATTGCTATTTACAATCAGCTAGACTGGAAGTTGGAAATGGAGTTTATTATCCAGAAACTGAATTCAGTTATGCTAATATCATAAGAATATTCGGAGATGTTATTAATTATTCTTACAAACAAAATGATAAAAACACCGGAACTTTACTCATTGTGCGTAATTTTAAAACTCTCTTCGGAATGATATATTTCGATTTGAGTTACATGGAAAATGAAGTCAGTGTTGACCCAAAACAACTAAGTTTGAGATATAAACTAAATATACCTCCTGCCGCTCAATATAAAGTTTATGCTCTGGTTCTCTATGAAGTAGATGTAGTTATTGATACTGTCGGAAATGAATTGGTAATAGTTTAATCTAACTTATAATATATATGACTTACGTAAATTATTCAGTAAATTTAACAGAAGGACAGAAACAAAGTTTAGCGAAGGCTTATGAAAACAAAAGTGAATTAACACTCAGGTTAAAAAATAACCAACTAACTGGGAATTTTCCTTTGCTGCTAACAGCTACTCAAATTAATAATATTAACAAAGCTAAATCTGATGGACGGGGATTAGACATAAATATATCAAAATCGCAGATGAGATCCCAGTCTAAAAATGGAGGCTTTTAAGGTGCGTTAGCTGGTTTGTTAACTAAAACAATATTACCAACAGTTGCTAGATTTGCTCCAAAGATATTAGGACCTCTAGCAACTGGGGCACTTAGTGGTCTGGCAAGTACTGGAATTGGTAAAATATTTGGAAATGGAATGGTAACTGTTCCTGCTGAAAACAAACACTTCTAAAATCAAATAAATTAACAGCTGCACAAAAAAACAAAATAGCAAAGTCAAAAGGTTCCTGCACGATTAAACTAACACAAAAACAACTGCAAGACGTACTGGCATGTGCTTCTAGTAATAAAACGGTAACTGTTCCCAGTGATAAAAAACAGCAAGAGGTAACGGCAACTGTTCGTGGTGACAAAAAAACAAAACTTCTAAAATCAAATAAATTAACACTTGCACAAAGAAAGAAGATAGCAAAGTCAAAACGCCACTGCCCTGTTAAACTAACTAAAAAACAACAGCAGGACGGAGGATTTCTTGGAATGCTTGCATCATTAGGAATTCCATTGATTGGATCTCTTATTAGTGGCCTAACTGGAAAAGGTTTGCAAGTAGACAGAAGAGGACATGGTTTACAAGTAGACTCACAAATTAGGCCATACAGAAGTATCCCATTTATAAAAAAAAAAAATTAAAATAGAAACCTATCTCTAACTTAGACATAATAAAGTGCAGTTAGGCATACAAAAATTTAGTGGGGTGTACAGCAAAAACAAATTGCCGACAAAACTAAATAAACAAGAATGCGGTATTATCAATCTTGATGATCATATTGGACCTGGCACACACTGGACTTGTTACTATGATAATTATTACTTCGATCCGTTTGGCTTGAGCCCACCAAAAGAAGTTTTAGCGTACATACCTGATATAAAATACAACCCCTTTCAATACCAAGATAAACAAGTGTTCTGTGTGGATATTTCTGCCTATTCTTCATTAAAAAGTTACAAGAAGGAAATAGTACGTAAAATATTCTTTACAAATTATTAAAGCCTTACAAACCAGTGAAAAATTAAAACATCATAACATCATATTTTGTAAACGAAGTTTAATCTAATCATATTATATATGAGTTACTGTATAAAAGAAAAAAAGGTTACTGAAAATATTAATCCTAAGTATGTTTTAGCAAAAAATGGTAGAAAAATGTTAAGAGCAACATGTGCGTCTTGTGGTATTACTAAAACAAAGTTTGTTAAAAACACAGAGGGCGGAAATATTGATATTCATAAAGCTTTGCTCCCTTTGCTACCCAAAAAAGGGCTTACACTTCCTGGTTATAAATATTGCGGTCCTGGTAATCCACTTAATAGCGGAGAACCGGTAAATGAATTAGATGCTGTTTGTAAAGATCATGACAATTGCTATGACGAAAATCCTAGTAATAAATCAACGTGTGATAAAAACATGCTTGCTGGTTTAAAATCTAGTAAGTCTAAAACTATTGGAGAAAAGATTGCTAAAAATTTGATAGTAAAACCAGTCATTAGTACAAAATATAAACTTGGTCTTGGAAACTCAGAAAACTAGAAAAGGCGTTGAAATGGACTGACAAGTTAGCAGATGAACTTCATAAACCTATTCGAAGAAAGTTCACTCAACGCCGTGTGATTGTTAATGAAATTGATAAAATATGGTCTGCGGATTTGGTTGATATGCAATCGTTTTCAAAGTATAATAAAGGTACTAAATATTTGCTTACTGTTATTGATTTATTTAGTAAATTTGCTTGGGCTATACCCGTTCCAATTAAAACTGGTTTAGAAATTACTAAAGCGTTCCAACAAATAATGAGTACAGGAAGACAGTGTAAATTGTTGTGGGTTGATCAAGGTGTGGGATTTTACAACAAAACGTTTAAGCAATTTCTTGATGATAATAATATCGAAATGTATCATACGTTTAATTTTGGAAAAGCTGTAGTAATTGAACGATTTAACAGAACATTAAAAGAGAGGATGTGGAAATATTTTACAGCTAACAATACAAATACATATTTAGACGTGCTTCAGACGATGGTTGATAAATACAATAATACAAAACATCGGAGTATTAAAATGACACCAATTGAAGCCAGTGATGACAAAAATAAAGGAACGGTATATTTCAACTTGTATGGAAAGATGAAATGTACTCAGATTAAGCCAAAGTTTAAAATAGGGGATAATGTTAGAATCAGCAAATATAAAAGAACGTTTGAGAAAGGTTATACCCCAAATTGGACTGAAGAAATATTTGTTGTTGATGAAATTCAAAACACAAATCCTGTGACATACACAATAAAAAACATTGACGGAAGTTTTTATGAATTAGAAATGATAAAAGCAAAGCAAGAAATATTCAGGATTGAAAAAGTAATACGACGTGATTACAAAAAGAAACAAGCATTGATTAAATGGAAGGGTTACAATGAGGATTTCAATAGCTGGGTCTCATTTAAGGATATTGAAAATATTAAATAAGGGCTTAAAAATAATAACATATAATATTATTATATAATGGGACAAGACAGATAAGAAAAGGTTTGCAGAAAACTTAACAATTTAAAAGATAAATATAAAAGAGAATTGATGAGAGGCAGACAACTCCAAGTAAAATATGAAGTAGTTCGTGATGATTTTATGGACACTAAAAAAAGACGATTGCTGGATGAAATGGATAATTATGAACGCGAGCTAAATAGTAACAGAGAAGAGCTTCTTGAACTGAAATACAAAATAGCAAAGTGTAGGAAAATAAAATACTCCATGGTAAAAAATGATATGCAGAGCAATGATGAAGACTACTGCCCGGTTCCGTCTGACTTTGCTTAACGAGTTGCAAATGCTATTGAAAAACTTCGCCGAAAGTAGATTCGGCGAAAGTAGACATAAAATAAAATTGCGCTCTCCTAAAATGGCAAACCGGATTGATTAGTAGTATAGAAAGGGGGGCGCAGTTTTCCAGAGCGGGGTTGCTTGAGAAAACTGTTGAAATATTTAGGCGTGACTTACATTTAGATCTTGGTGGTGTGAATGAGAGTTACGCTTGAGTCATCCCCTGGCATATTTCACTAGTTGTTCTCATTCCCCGCGAGGGGAAACTGGCCCTATACCCCGCTTTCTATACTACTGTTAAATACACATTGTTTTTTCACGAAAAAATACTCATGGCCAGTTTGTCAAGGTCATTTATATGGGTCCAAAAAACCTTGTTATGCTGACAAAGGGCCGTTTCGCGGAACACCCGTATATTTTAAAAGTATATCAGGATTACGATAATAAAGTTTTGCAAAGGTTTCTCAAAGTTTATGAATGAGGGTGTGTCTATGTATTACAATGGTTGCTTAGGACGTGTAGATGACAACGAAGGTTTCGATCCGGGGTCTAACACCAGGGGCCAATGTCAAAAGGTCAAATTCATCCAACTGAACATTTAACCCGCGATTTTCAATACTTCATAATTACATTTCTAAATGCTATAAGTAATGACATACATACAATAGGAACGGGTTTTGCTTATTGATGTACAGATGCATACTCCTCGCCGGGGGAGAGGACCAACATCCATACTATATTTTTCTGTGCCGTTGCCTTCCATCTAACAAAATGTCAAGATTTTGAACATTCTGATGCGTCGATATGCACACGAGGCGTGATCCCGAAGAATGACGAGATTGGTCGAGTTTTCACGATTGACGTCGAAGATGATCTCAGAAAGTAGTCTGTGATCACATGATAATTTGTCACATGAACATAGCTGGATGTTTGTCTCCATAATATATAAATTATATACATTTACATGCATATGTTTTTTCTTACATGTGTAAACTATGCATGTCACATACGCTCGATATGTTCGTTGACACATTTTATAAAAGCAATAATACATCATAAAATACGTTTTAACTAATCGAAGGAGCAACACGAGGCGTGTTCTTTATTCACATATAGTTTAACTATTGTTCGGGGCGCTTGTTTCAGCCAAAGTTTGTTTGGATTTTTAAGACAAAATTCAATAAGGACGTAACTTAGTTGTATATCATTAAAACAGACATTTTAGTGATAAAAAAAAACACCTTACTTTTCAAAATCGGTTGAGAAAAAAACATTTCACATGCAAAAAAGGTTTTGATAGGGCGTTTTCAAGGCAAAATTCTGCTGCATCAAAAATTGGAAAAATATTTATTTTTTTCAGATTTTTTATGCAAAAATGGTTTCAGTGCGTTGGATAAATCGAGAATATTATGTCAGTGCCTTTTAATATCAAGTTTATTAGATCACCCCTTTATTAGGCAGAAAAGTGCATATCTGCATGATAAATGTAAATTAAGGCATTCTGAAAGTTGTATAGCAAAATATTAGGGCTAACTGAAGTTATTTGAGATTTCTTATTTTTCTGCTGCTCCAGCCACAAGGAATTTACATGCAAAAAGTCCCACCAAGAAAACATTTTGGCTGTGAAATATTTATTTCTCAGCCGATTCTGAAAAGCAAGGCATTGTTAAAGATGAATGGCCACCCTTTTTATAGTATTATCAATTAACAAATGTAACTAAGCCTCATACGAACCTTTCTTGATAGTCCCGGAGAGAAATCTATATTGAAAACCGCAACTAAGTTGTATGTAAAAAGTATTATTTGCATGACGTAGATACTACTTTTACCACTGCGTGACTGCACGGGGAAATGAGGTAAATCTGAGTTGTATAGCTGCACAACTATTGCCAGATAACTAATAAATACATTTACCTGTGGATTAATTTACCTTTTCAAAGTTTTCTACGTCATCAAATCAAATATTATTCTCGCTTTTCATATTGCAATGTGTGAATTGTAAATATCTATTGTTGTATATTGATTTTGACTTAAAGAACGTAAACATGTTCATGGGCCGGGGAACTTTAAATACCATTAAAAATTCCAGTTATAATGGTATACAACTTATGTACGTATTTATAAAATTTCTCATGTTATTGCCGAAAAAGACTTTGGCCTAAACAAGCGCCCCGAACAATATATAGTTTCAAGTTCACCCATCTTAATATTTCTGGAATAATTTGTATAACAAGTTGAGAAATTTAATTATAATAATTTCACGACAGTAGTATGATCATGAGCAGACAACTCCTGCATCTTCAGCGCGATTACGGTTATGTTAAGCAATATATGGGCTGTTCATTTTTAATCAGTCGAATATATCTACATGTATACTGGATAGATCTACATGTACACTGGATAGATATACATGTATACTGGATAGATCTACATGTATACTGGATAGATCTACATGTATACTGAATAGATCTACATGTATACTGGATAGATCTACATGTATACTGAATAGATCTTCATGTATACTGGATAGATCTACATGTATACTGAATAGATCTTCATGTATACTGGATAGATCTACATGTATATTGGATAGATCTACATGTATACTGGATAGATCTACATGTATACTGAATAGATCTACATGTATACTGGATAGATCTACATGTATACTGGATAGATCTACATGTATACTGGATAGATCTACATGTATATTGGGCATATCTACATGTATACTGGATATATCTACTTGTATACTGGATAGATCTACATGTATACTGAATAGATCTTCATGTATACTGGATAGATCTACATGTATACTGGATAGATCTACATGTATACTGAATAGATCTTCATGTATACTGAATAGATCTACATGTATACTGGATAGATCTACATGTATACTGGATAGATCTACATGTATACTGAATATATCTTCATGTATACTGGATAGATCTACATGTATACTGGATAGATCTACATGTATACTGGATAGATCTACATGTATATTGGGCAGATCTACATGTATACTGGATATATCTACATGTAAACTTGATAGATGTATACTGGATAAATATACTTGATACTGGATAGATCTACATGTATACTGGATAGATCTACATGTATACTGGATAGATCTACATGTATACTGGATAGATCTACTTGTATACCGGATAGTTCTACATGTATACTGGATATATCTACATGTATACTGGATAGATCTACATGTATACTGGATAGATCTTCATGTATACTGGATATATCTACATGTATACTGGATAGTTCTACATGTATACTGGATATATCTACATGTATACTGGATAGATCTACATGTATACTGGATATATCTACATGTATACTGGATAGATCTACATGTATACTGAATAGATCTTCATGTATACTGGATAGATCTACATGTATACTGGATAGATCTACATGTATACTGAATAGATCTTCATGTATACTGGATAGATTTTCATGTATACTGGATAGATCTACATGTATACTGGATAGATCTACATGTATACTGAATATATCTACATGTATACTGGATAGATCTACATGTATACTGGATAGATCTACATGTATACTGAATAGATCTTCATGTATACTGAATAGATCTACATGTATACTGGATAGATCTACATGTATACTGAATAGATCTTCATGTATACTGAATAGATCTACATGTATATTGGGCAGATCCACATGTATACTGGATATATCTACATGTAAACTTGATAGATGTATACTGGATAGATATACTTGATACTGGATAGATCTACATGTATACTGGATAGATCTACATGCATGTATACTGAATAGATCTACATGTATACTGGATAGATCTACATGTATATTGGGCAGATCTACATGTATACTGGATATATCTACATGTAAACTTGATAGATGTATACTGGATAGATATACTTGATACTGGATAGATCTACATGTATACTGGATAGATCTACATGTATACTGGATAGATCTACATGCATGTATACTGAATAGATCTACATGTATACTGGATAGATCTACTTGTATACCGGATAGTTCTACATGTATACTGGATATATCTACATGTATACTGGATAGATCTACATGTATACTGGATAGATCTTCATGTATACCGGATATATCTACATGTATACTGGATAGTTCTACATGTATACTGGATATATCTACATGTATACTGGATAGATCTACATGTAAACTGGATATATCTACATGTATACCGGATATATCTACATGCATGTATACTGGATAGATATACATGTATACTGGATAGATCTACATGTATACTGGATTCCCGACCGCTAGAATATACTTCATTAAGCCATATAGGACCACTTCCTACACCAAAGTATGTTTCACATATAGTCCAGATCCCTAACTGCCTACACGCCACAGGCGCACCCTTATCGCCTATATCTTTAAATAAATCGAACGCTTTGTTCGGTGTTTTACGTCATTTTTAGCTTATTTGATACCACATAACACGGTCGATTTGTTGTGGTAGGGGGTGGGTGGTGGTGGAGGGTAACAAGGGGTCAGCTGGATTTTAGTCTCCACAGTATATATATACATGTATTTGTTTTTGTTTTTTCTCACCTGTGACATTATGCATGTCTCATAAGATCGTTATTTTCTTTGACAACTTCTATAAAACCAATAATCACATGTAAAATGTTCATAACTTGCAATAATATCACGAATAGACAACAACTGCATCTTTATCGTGACTACAGTTATGTTCACCAATAGATAGGTTGTTTATTTTTAAGTAGTCGAATATATCTGCTGAATTCACGACCGCTAGAGTATACTTCATTAAAATGATATATAGGGTCCTATAGAAACCACAGCGTCCGAACGCAATGGCATCGTAGGTCCGCACTGTACTGCAAACAAGGACTTGAAACTACAATGAAAGAGACAAAAAACAACAGAAAGGATGGTGAAGACAGGGTTACCGACTTGGAACGGTCAGTAGGCAATAATACCTACTGGTTAGCTTGAATCCTCGCTATTATCCTGTCTTCAGCGCCCAAATAGACAAGACAGTGTAAACAAAACTAAATCCCATCAAAAGGAAATCTCTAACAATAAAGTCCAGAGAAACCAACTAAAGATATACATACAAAATAATAAACATCTCAGGATGTATCCAGAATCGTACTGAACAACCATAGTAGTTGCAGCTAAAGAGAAGACCAATCTAGGGTACGACCAGAAAACCCGAGGGACGAAAGCTCATGCACCCACCTCCCTTAGTTGGGGTTTCAGTAGGTACAATCATAGAGTCCCAAGAGGTAGTCCAGTCATCGCACAAGTGAAAAGTGAAGCGTAATGACTGACTGTAGAGGGGTCAATCACTAAACATGCAGTGCGCTGTAAAACCAAGGGGTTATATCCTTTTCTGACGAACTTCCTGATTAAATTTTTAAAGCGGTCAGGAAACCCGTCAGACCCCTTTAACTTTCGAAGTTTATATACCACATCTCCATAAAATGAGGGTTGTGATATTCCTAGTCGCAGAAGTGTTTTAAGTTTCATCAAGCCATATAGGACCATTTCCAACACCAAAGTATGTTTCACCGATATATATTCCAGATCTGAACCCTAGCTGTCTACACACTACGGGTGCACCTTTATCACATTTTGTTTAAAAATAAATCGCACGCTTTGTTGGAATGATGTTTTACGTCATGTTTAGCTTATTTGAGATCATATAACATGGTCGATTTGTTGTGGTAATGGCAGACCATCCCAGCTTTCCTGGGTAGAACCAGTACTCGCTATATCTTTCCTGGGTAGAACCAGTACTCGTTATATCTTTCCTGGGTAGAACCAGTACTCTCTGTATCTTTCCTGGGTAGAACCAGTACTCGCTATATCTTTCCTGGGTAGAACCAGTACTCCCTATATCTTTCCTGGGTAGAACCAGTACTCGCTTTATCTTTCCTGAGTAGAACCAGTACTCGTTATAGCTTTCCTGGGTAGAACCAGTACTCACTGTATCTTTCCTGGGTAGAACCAGTACTCGCTATATCTTTTCAGGGTAGAACCAGTACTCCCTATATCTTTCCTGGGTAGAACCAGTACTCCCTATATCTTTCCTGGGTAGAACCAGTACTCGCTATATCTTTCTTGGGTAGAACCAGTACTCCCTATATCTTTCCTGGGTAGAACCAGTACTCCCTATATCTTTCCTGAGTAGAACCAGTACTCGCTTTATCTTTCCTGGGTAGAACCAGTACTCGCTTTATCTTTACCGGGTAGAACCTTTACTCGCTATATCTTTCCTGGGTAGAACCAGTACTCACTATATCTTTCCTGGGTAGAACCAGTACTCGGTATCTTTCTTTTTAAAATGTTTAATTAAAACACAATACAATAATATGATATATACAAAATATGCATTGTGTTTTTTTAACCTATAGGAAAATTATTGTTTTATTTGTAACAATAAGAAATAATGTCGACGAATAGACAAGTAACGTGACATCATGTTATTGCGGCTGGGAGCAAACTCCCCGCTGCAATGTTAACAGAATGGTATACCCAAAATTGAAGGTTGGCCAGATTTCTGAGCTAAAAATAGCTTTCTGAGCTAAAAATAGCACTGAGAGCTAAAAATAGCACTAGTGGCAGCCGAATAGCATTCCAATTATATGCCTCCGCGTAGATAATTGAATTGAATTGAATGTTGTTTAACGGCTCATCAACACAATACAGGTTATTTAGAGCCACCCCAGAGAGAGGGGAAGGATACATAGGAATCCGGGAACCTGCATAGTGCCTCCGTGTTTACATGAACTGAATGTAATGAGAAGAACTGACTTACACAAAGACGAGCTACAGTATGTATGTAATAGGAAAACAATAATATTCCAAATTACAATACATCAATGTGTCTACAGAATTTGCCTTGTTTAACCTTATAAAATAGATGTTCATATTGGGGGAAAACGTTCTGCTTACGGCATTGTTTTATTTGATTTTCTTCAGATAGAACGTGAAAACCACATGATTATTGCTTTATTATATATAATTGTATATAGCAACAACTGTTTCGAAAGTTGTTTAGTGATTCACGATGCCAGTGAATTATTATTATTGACTAGACAAAAAGAAACATGTTTAGACACCAATGGATTGTTATTATGTTGGAATATAGCTTATATACAAATCTTGTTATCGTTATATCTCCTGTATTAAAGATCGGATTCAGTCAAAAATTTCATAGATTGTAGAGTTCAGGGTCTAGTCGTGCAAGAACAAAAAGGTAGAGGGGCACATATTCCAACAAAGAGATTATACAATTACTAAAATAATAAATTTAAATACCAGCCAAATGCAAATCCAAAACGGGATGTTTGTCTCTACAGTGTATATCTACATGTATTTGTTTTTGTTTCAGCTGCTTACATGTGTAGACTATGCATGTCGCATAAGCTCGTCACATAACATAGCTTGTCACATAACATAGACATAACATGTCACATAACATAACATGTCACATAACATAGCGTGTCACATAAGCTCGTTATTGTCGTTATGTATTTATTTTTAAACCAATAATCACACGTAAACTGTTCATAAACTACGTTTTAACTTATCGATTGCCAACACAAAGCGTGTTCTTTATTCACATATAGTTAACAGAGTTTCGCGTTTACCCATCCTGATGTATCTGCAATTTGAGAAATTCTATTATAATAAACTGATCGATTGCAAACACAAAACATGTTTTTTATTTACAATATAGTTGAATGAATATCGCCTTCAACCATCTAGATGTATCTGAAATAACTTGTATAACAAGTTGAGAAATTCAATTATAATAATTTCATAACAGTATTACGATCATGAACAGACAACTGCTGCATCTTCACCGTGTTCACAGTTATGTTCACCAATTTTACCTTTTGGGCAATCGAATATACTGAATTCACTGCCGCTACATTGTACGTTATCAAGCCATATCGGACCACTTCCAACACCAAAGCTTGACCCAGGTCTATATATTCCAGATGTGAACCCTAGCTGCTTACACACAACTGTTGCACCGTTATTATTACCATCAAAGATGTCACGACATACCGCCCCCCATTGTCCGTTATGTTGTACTTCTATGAGTCCTCCTCTTACAAGTCTTACATTTTCTTGTGTACTGGACACAGACACCAGTATCTTGTCATTAACTGTGGCTACATGATCAACTTGTGTACGTAGGGCCTCTGACGCAACTGTTAACTTGTTAAAATATGTATCAGAGGAGGCTTTATATGCAACAATCGTTGAGTCTATGTGTTCCGTTTTGCTCTTAAAATGTTCAAGCTGTGTTGTAACTGACGACGATAAGCGTGCGTTATCTTCAGCGAATTCTGATTGAAGGCTTTCCATCATCATTGTTATATTTGCAATTGTTTCTTCTTTGGAATCGGACATTTTCTTGTTCAGATGGTTCATAATTTCGTTTTGTTTGTTCAAAATTACTATAACAGCGTCGAGTTTTCCATTAAGGTTTGTTTCTACTTCTCGGAACTGACTTTTGACATTTTCTATTTCTTTCTGGAGAAAACCCTTTTCATCAGAAAACGCTCTTTTTACCCTTCTCACGTCGTCTGCTATGCTGTCTACTCCATCCGCTATGCGTATAATTTCATACGATGTTTTTGTATCAGCCATCTCTAGTTTTTCACTGCTGTGTTTCGTTATCTCACTGGCATCCATATCAGTCAGGCGTGATACGGTTTCGTTTATTAGTGCGCCAAACTTTTGAATCTCGTGCGTGTTGGTCTCTACGGTGTCTCGGAGAATTTTGATATCCTGAAAATACAAATTAAAGTGTTGTTTAATTTGCATATAGTTAAATGGGATTTTGGGTGTATGTACCCTTTATTTTATCATATTATCTGAAGTTGTTCACTAAAACTATTACAAATCGAGAGCCGATCGCCATTTTCCTTATCCCTTTAAAATGAAATAGGTATGTTATTAAGTGATTTCGTATTTGACTAGTTTCTAGTCCAAGGAATGTAATATTGGCCAAGCCTTATAATACGTCTTCTATAGTTTAGTTATAATTAGTTAATAATAATTCATAATGGCCCAGTTATCTCATATTGTCCTTTTTCACCGTATATTAGCCGTCTTTACAAGCTTGATGATGTCAACTGAAACTACCGTATTTACGTAAAAAACCTAACCCGAAAATTAACGGCAACTTTTCACTATTTAACCGTTTATCAAAACTGTTCAGATGTTCAGGTCATATAATAATGTATATATGCCGGTTAAAAGTATAGTTTTATTCACGGATTCTTGAAACAGCCTTGATTGCATATGCGTAAAATGAATTATGAGTTGGTAACTCTTAATTCGACGCCCCCGTTTTGGGGTTTGATCTGGCTGGTTAAAGCTGCTTATATTATGTGTAAAGAGTTTGGATTCTCAAAATATGTCAGTTATATATATATACCTCGTCGTCAGTAGATTCACATATGTTGTACAATGTGACAGATGTTGGCGAGTAAGCTACTTTAATAATATCAGATTGAATCCAGAAGAATAAATAACCTTGATGTCGAGACGAATGATGTATGATAGATGTTTGCTTTAATGTGTCGTTTGTTTCACTGGTATCTGGTGAATGGAACGTGTTTTATGCGTTTAATATATGTGTGTTATTGTTTATATACATTTTATGTATTTGTTAGTGTGTGGTGTATTTGTATATGAATTTTTTGTATTTGTTAGATTTGTGGTATATTTTTATATGAATTTTATGTATTTGTTAGATTTGTGGTATATTTGTATATGAATTTTATGTATTTTTTTGATTTGTGGTATATTTGTATATGAATTTTATGTATTTGTTAGATTTGTGGTATATTTGTATATGAATTTTATGTATTTGTTTGATTTGTGATATATATGTTTATGAATGTTATGTATTTGTTAGATTCGTGGGGTATATTTTTATATGAAGTTTATGTATTTGTTAGATTCGCAGTATATTTGTATATGAATTTTATGTATTTGTTAGATTTGTGGTATATTTGTATGTGAATTTTGTGTATTTGTTAGAGTTGTGGTATATTTGTATATGAATTGTATGTATTTGTTAGATTTGTGGTATATTTTTATATGAATTTTATCTTTTTATACAACAGAGTCACCGACAACATCCACTTCTGCAAAATAAACATGTTTAACTATTTGGCTAACGTGTTCGCAACATAGGCTATTATAAATGTATATATTATAAATCCGTGTTAATAATAATCATAACGCATACAAGTATTAATGTTAATAACATCATCATTTCTGAAAGGGACCCCGTGTAGTTCCCGGACATGAATGGTACCAATGCAATTCCCCAGAATTCACGTTTATTTGTGTCATGTTAATTAAAGGTCTTCTTCATGGACCCTGTATTGTTGCAGGTGGTACTTGTGTGGTAATTGTGTGGTACATGTGTGGTACTTGTGTGGTACTTGTGTTTGTGTGGTACTTGTGTGGTACTTTTGTGGTACTTGTATGGTACTTGTGTGGTACTTGAGTGGTACTTATGTGGTACTTGTGTGGTACTTGTGTGGTACTTGTGTGGTTCTTGTGTAGTACTCGTGTGGTACTTGTGGGTTACTTGTGTGGTACCTGTGTGTTGGCAGAAATCAAAGATCGTGGCTTCAGCGAACATTATAGTGTTTACAACAGAAGTTGCAGCAAATCTGCAGGTGATACGGTTCTATACCAACTCTGCAGGTTATACGGTTCTAGACCAAATCTGCAGGTGATACGGTTCTATACCAACTCTGCAGTTTATACGGTTCTATACCAACTCTGCAGGTGACACGGTTCTATACCGAATCTGCAGGTGATACGGTTCTATACCAACTCTGCAGGTTATACGGTTCTATACCAACTCTGCAGGTGACACGGTTCTATATCGAATCTGCAGGTGACACGGTTCTATACCAAATCTGCAGGTGATACGGTTCTATACCAACTCTGCATGTGATACGGTTCTATACCAACTCTGCAGGTTATACGGTTCTAGACCAAATCTGCAGGTGACACGATTCTATACCAAATATGCAGGTGATACGGTTCTATACCAAATCTGCAGATGATACGGTACTATACCAACTCTGCAGGTGATACGGTTCTATACCAACTCTGCAGGTGATACGGTTCTATACCAAATATGCAGGTGATACGGCTCTAGATCAATTCAGCATATGTTTTATCTCGATGTAATTGGGGGATTCGGTGTGTGTGTGTGTGTGTGTGTGTGAGAGAGAGTGGGAGTGGAATGTCTATTCCTGTTGGCGCCCTCATAGCCGTAAAATCCAGTTCAACCTAATTCTTAAAGGGACAAGCAGCAATCTTGAAGTTTGTAAAGTTAGCACCTCGATTCATCAGTCCAGTATCATTTTAACTTTAAACCAGGCTTGCATATAATGAAAGAAGTTTACAGTTTCAAAGGTATTCTTTGTTTTAACAAATGTTTGAATATATTGTGTTGCAGTGTAATCAGCAGTTACATAGTAATATGGAAAAATAATTTGCTTTAAACTATTCTAAAACTATACATGTATATAATTGCTAATATGCTAGTTAGGTAGAAAACCTAACCCGACGCCGCGAGTTTTAAGCAAATCAAGATTGTCGTGTGTCCCTTTAATCATTTACATCCTGTTTAAAATGAAATAGTTTGGTATGTGTGTTGGCGGATAGAAAGAAAGCAGACAGAAAGAAAGCAGAAAGAAAGAAAGCAGAAAAAAATGACAGTAAGCCCTTAAAGATAGCACGGATCTATTCAACAAAACAATAATGTAAGAAAAACAGGAAAAAACACAGTTGTACAATAGAAGTTAATACAATTTGCGGGTTTAGTTTTAAATATTGGTGCAATGTAATAAGCAAATTGCAAAATTCAAAAGCAATTAACGTTGAACTATTCAATTATTTACTACTACTACTACTACTACTAATAATAATAATAATACTAATACTACTAGTAATTAATAATAATAATAATAAGAAGAAGCATAAAATAATAATAATAATAATAATAATAATAATGAAAATAATAATAGTAATAATAATTTGCAGATATGCAGTTAATTACAGTTACGTGAACAATCTAACGGGACGCTCCGAGTTTAATAAAATCAGGAGATTGCTGTGTGTCCCCTTAAAACAACACAGATAAAACACTATTTAAATATGTATGTGTTGTTTTCGGAGGAAATTAAGTGTTACCTGAGAAATCGAAGTTTTCATGCTGTAAATCTTTTTCTGCAGGTCATCCACTCTCGCCCCATTGCAACACGGATAATCAAACATAACAACACACTTATCTCGCAGATAACTATCTTCATTTTGTATATTCTCCAAAACAATACTGACTATAATATCTGTTATAGTCAATGGTTATTGGAGGAAACACTAGCTGTAGGTAATTATTGAGATTGAGTAAATTTCACGGTGCATTTTTTCTACATGCACACCGGCATGTCCCTTTCGTCAAGATTTTACAGAGAGGTATGATGTGTTTTGAGCTTACAGTTAAAAACTTCATTTTCTTGAAATTAGACTCGCAGGATCTATGATTTTATAATAATCCTGTTGCTCGTGATTTTAGCTTCGATTAGGTCGTATTCGTTTCAATTTATTCATACAGATGTTCACGTTGTGGCAGGATGCAAATAACGTTTTCTAGTTTCCTTTGTTTGACGGCCATTTCCAATTCTCGTCAGACAAACTTTTTCTTTCATTTTTATTAACACAAGCTTTATTTCGTCTCTTCCTTTGTTTATATCCTGTGAGATTCCCTTTCTAATTGATATTAACTTGAAATAAACGTTCTCATAAATTATTTAATTAATATTGCCGAAATGTGGAGTGACATCATAGTTCCCCACGCTGTTAATTCCCACGCTAAATAACCTGATCGGTGAATCTCATCTTGTGTAGTTTATGAATGACGCCATCAATATCGGGGTCGTTTTGCAATGGTAAACATTGGCAACTTTATATGCTTTGATGGGTTGTTTTTACTTAGTCTTTAATTGTACGAGTAATGCTTTTGGATATATTTCAATGGAATAATTGTACAGTAATAACTGTTTACTGGTGTTGTATGCAAGTTGGGGAATTTACTGCACTCTATGTTCGCGTTAAGTCGGTCAATCAGCTGTTTCCATATATATGCTAAATTAGAACAATGTGGTTGTGTTGCGTCTCGCTAGACTACATTTTAACTGAATATGTTTAGGGCATTGTTGCAAATGTAACGTTTGATGGGTGTGTTTAAAGAACAAGACGTCTGTAATATTGAATCTTTATTTAGTGATGATCGTATGTGAACTGAATTCAATCTCTTCCAAAATACTACAGGCGCATGCAGTGTGCCTTGACCTCTGGGGGTTAAATATCAGTCAAGGAAATATACTGGCAGGCTAAAGGAATCTAAAGTGTATATCATATCTAAATGCTGCAGCATCTTTATGTGTCTGGGTGCGTTTCGACTGAAAGAGTTTTTGGGTGTTGTGAATAATAATAATACTAATAGTGGGGTAATAATAATAATTAAATAAATATAATAATAATAATAATGCTAATAATATAAAAAAAAAAATCAATAAAATAAAAATAAACAAGACTAGATCTACATGAAGACTGCACAATCAGTTATTACAATAAGTTGGTATTACTATTTAGGATTTTATTTTCATTTGTACTCCATCTGTACTCATTTGTGCTAGGTTTATACATTGTACGTCTTTTTTTTTTGTTTTCATAATCACACTGGATAATGAGTCGTGGAAAGCGAGCCAGTTCGATGGTTAGTTCTCTGCCGGTAACGTGGTTGATGATCCCACCTGGAAAAGTCAGTGGTTGCCTCCCAGCAGATCCAAAGGGTGTACGTTCAGCTATTCAGTGACGTCACATATCGTTGAGTGACTCGATTGGTTGCAGAAAAGGCCGTACACAAGAAGTTCGTCAGATAGAGGAACAGATCACTGCCTCCGGGAAACAGGACTCATTTTTATACGCTTTATAATGCTGTTGTCGTAGATAATGCAAAAATCACAAAAAAAAAAAAAAAAAAAAATTATCATATCTTTTTTCCACCAGGCGTATGCAAATTGCAAGTTCATTTTAGATATGGTGGCGGTAGATTGTTTGTTACTGCAATCAGTTCACACTAGGAAATTGAAAATGGTATCAAAATAAAAACAATATCCTGTTTGTAATGACAGTAGTTAGACTACATTTTCAACTCAGTGAATCAATTTGCAAAAACAATGAAAACAATAATAATAATAATTATTGAGTCATTCGAGAGGCAATTAAAACTGTAAATAACAGCGAGTCACATTGGAAAAATATTATTATTCGACTCAAGGCAGAGCTAAATATAATTGTTGTCATTCTGCGGATGATGTCCATAGCTACTTCAAATATTATTTAATAACTATTATGAAAACCATTTATAGAGGAATAATCTGTTGGACACCATCTACTTGATGGAGAAATGTTTATCACGCCATAATGTTAGCCTGCTGTTATCATCATCGTTGTTGTGCACTAAGTTTTCAGCTCCTGCTGCTTTTATTTACTCCAAGGCTGTTGGTGTAATCGTGTTTTATGATGCTAACCATGTATTTGGAGTGTTTAGGCAATATGTTTTCTTACTGCGGATAAGTATATCTCAACAGTTTGTTGTTATCAGCTAATTTTAACTTGCTGCCGTTGACTGTTGTTGCTAATAAAAGTTGTTGGTCTGACAATGGAGGCAATGCATATTCATGACCCAGAGCGGTAGGTTACGTCATATTGTCGGGGCGTGCGTCCATGATAGTGCGGAAGCATTGTGTTGGTTTTGGCATTATTTTTTCATTTGAATTGATACTGTTTAACAGTTTAAAATCAATTCATGCCTCTTTTCTTCTAAATTGACTGTTTATAAAACATCCAATGCTTTTCGTCTAGCGATCAGCTTTACATTTATTCAGTTTGCGTACAATGATGTCTTCATTACAGATTTTAATATACGAATGACGTTGCTGCTGATGCTTAATTATGATTGGATCTCTATCACTTCTTTCAATAATTATTTTGTTTCATTCTCTCGAACATTTTGCCTTATATTTCAGTTTGTGTAACCATCAAGTTCGCTTAACAGGTCATATAGTCCTCCAGTGTTGGTATTTTTGTGTAACCATCAAGTTGTCTTAACACCAGTCAAAAGTTATGTCGGTATCGGATGCAATGTGTGGAACAGGTCATAGAGTCCTCCAGTGTTGGTATTGTATGCAAAGTTCCACTTTTTACCTGTTATACAAGATAAACCTTCGCTACATAGCAGCTTTGTGATTTTCGAAACTATGTCATGTAGAGTTTGGGAATATATCCCTACATTTGTTTAATACATTTATATTTAATGCATCGACAGTGCTTTATCAGTGGTGTCCATATTCAGGACATGGACAAAAGTTACATACTTATCATAATGCCTCAATTTAAGGGTATTCCATTTGATCATTGGTTTATTGTTGGGCCAATCCTTTTAGATCGATGAGATTTCATTATCCTGCACCAGGTTGATGTTTTATTTATCCTGCACCAGGTATTTTTGCAAGGGGTTCATTGAAGTTTAGTTATCTGTTTCTTTTCGGCCTGTCCCTAGTCAATACACAGCACTTTAAACCAGTTAGTGCATGGTCACCAACTTATAAAACCACTTCTGTGCTGTGTCGATTCAAAATAACAACTTCTCTGCAGGGTTCCACACTACAGTGTGTGTGTGTGTGTGTGTGTGTGTGTGTGTGTAGCTCTGGGGTTTATAGTCAATAGTCATAGTCAAAGTTATATAAACTCCAAAAGGTATATGCACAATAGTAGGGCAGGTTGCAAATTGTATTTTAATAACACATTTCCTCCAAGTTTTAGGTTGTCATACAAGAAGGTGATAAATGAGATAAATGTCGTTCCATAGTCAGCATCACGATGACATCTTTATGTATTAGTTAAAGGGAGTTTACACAGTTGTGTGGCTAACTTTTTTAATGCGGGCTAGTTTATTTGAAAAGGATACATGTTCGTCGTGTATTGCTGTCGGAGTGTTAGATGGTTTAGCCTTTATGATTGATACACAAGTCTAAGAACCGATCGTAGGTTAAAGTTCAAAATGCAGTTAAAGACCTGTTCAGAATAGACATAAACTTGATTATCAAGGTGGCAAAAGTTATTACAATTGGGTAAATGTGCATATTATATACAGACAAATGTATATCAGTTGTTTGCTGACTGAAATGAAATAACAGTGGCACACGAAACAGGAGGAAAGGATACATGCTTCATCAGAAATCATTCAATGTTCAAGGTCTGAAATAGAGTAACATGTACATGTTACACTTATATTATTTTTATTTCTGCTGCTAATTTATGACAACTTCGAAACGTTTAACAATCAATTTGTGTTTGACGCCACACATTAAAGGTTACAATCTTCCTCCAGCCTTTACATAATGCATATTTTTCTGACATTTATTTATTTTGTCAATGTCTGATGCATCAACTCATGTGATCCTCGGGAACTGGTTTAGAGAAATACCCATTAAAGGTTGTTAGGCTTCTGACCGAGTTTTTGGAGTCAATTTGTATAATGTGGTCGTTATTTGGTCTCCTATACTTTCTAGGCTTTCATGGCGTTAGCCTAACTACCCTTTTGCAATAGAAAGGGCCAGAAAGTGACTAAACAGTTAAGCTGTTACGGCGATAATAGGTATTGGGGGCCATTATCTGATGCAAGAATACATTCAGGCTGACGATACCTGTCTTGAACCGGATGGTGTTCATTTATCAAATGTGGGGAACAACTTGTTTCTTAACCAGTTTCCGGCAGGATTTGAATGTTTCATTAAAAGTGGGCAGCGATAAGGAAATATATACTTTTTTGGCACCGTTTCTGTTTTGGGCATGGCATTCGGATATTTTGCTTTTGATACGCACTCTTCGCTGCTGCCAAAAAATTGTTTCCTCCGTTTTTGGCGATGGATGGGAGCCTGGACACTCCATGATGCGCGTGTCCGGCGAATTTTTCATTAAAAGTAGGCAGTGATAAGGAAAATATATTCTTTTTTGGCACCGGATATTTTTTGGCATTAGGATACTTTGCTTTTGGTGGGCACTCTTCGCTGCTGCCAAAAAATGTTTCCCCTATTTTTGGCGGTGGATGGGAGCCTGAACACTCTAGAACTTGGAGTGTCCGGGCACCCATCCATATGGCGGGCAGCGAAGGTGTGAAAGGAAGGACATATACGTTTCAGTTTAACTTTATTCAGCTCCTGTATACCCAGAGACTGAAATGTAATCTAAACATAAATTATATACAAATTTGCTGTCCGTACGAATTGCTAAAAAACATTTTAAATTGATTGAATTCGGTGCACTCGTAATTATGCTGGAATCTCAACCGTGCTTTCAACACTTGCTTAAATGCTTATCAGAAAAGTTGCTTTCATAATGAACATTTAATTTGGTGCACATGTATTTATGTCCTTAATATTGTAATACTCAATTTGCTTTATTGCTTTATGCTTTGTGCTGTAAGGGCTTGCCATAATGGTCTTTTGTGCTTACCGGCAGCCCAATTGTTAAACATTCAATCCATGCCACGCCCAATATTTGCCAAATCTATTAAAGTTTAAAAAAATATTTTTATGTGTTGTTATTACAGTGCTCTCCAATAATACTGACTATAATATCTGTTATAGTCAATGGTTATTGGAGGAAACACTAGCTGTAGGTAATTATTGAGATTGAGTAAATTTCACGGTGCATTTTTTCTACATGCACACCGGCATGTCCCTTTCGTCAAGATTTTACAGAGAGGTATGATGTGTTTTGAGCTTACAGTTAAAAACTTCATTTCCCTCACTCCCGACCCACAGGATCATTGATTTAAATCGACACTAGTGTCATCACCTTGTATAAGTACAAAAAGAGTATGATAATGGACCTTTGGAAACGGCCGAGCACGACACATACGAAATATTGCAGTCTCGGTTTGATTGAGACTGTTCATGAGTGGTAGTGAAATATGCTAGCTACCGCTCACGCCCTCTAGCCCCGGGTTGAGCCGAACTTAATATTCATAAAATCAACAGCACACAATTTTAACCATCCCGAAGATGGCATGCATATGGCGTTGGACATGGAGTTCGCCTTCTTTAATGTATTCCCAATGTCGTACGGCGTATGGTCCCAGTATCTAATAAAATGAAACGCCCCGCAGAGCGAAATAAACATAATGGAATTTAGTTGGGAGCAGCGGTTATGAAGCCTAGAAGTTCATTTAAGACATATCGCTATTTGTCAAGACTTCAATTCAAAAGATACTTTTTTATGTTGCAATTAATATCGTTACAGTGTTTTATGTTGCAAGATCATGTTGCTTTTTCTGAATTATATATTTCAGTTGATGTCTTCATCTGGATCCACTTACCTAGTCAACAATTACTGGCGTGGCATGGACATTACGTGCACTTATATACTTGCTGGAACTTTTGGACTACAACTAGTTGATGTGTTAAATGATGTAGTGTTTAATTATCGGCGGGCAGCGAAGGTCTGAAAGGAAGCCCAATTGTTAAACATTCAATCCATGCCACGCCCAATATTTGCCAAATCTATTAAAGTTTAAAAAAATATTTTTATGTGTTGTTATTACAGTGCTCTCCAATAATATGTTCTCAACCAAAGTAATCCGTTCTTAAAGTTGCGCGACAGAGCAATGAAAATCTGCACTCAGTTTATACATTTATATACAGTACATACATTGTATGGGACTTATTGTTCAAATGCTTACATGGGCGGACCAAATACTTTACGTTTAGGTGAGGAGGTAAAAACCCATTCACGCCACCTGTTAACATATAATATATAACAGATTTTAAATTTAAGAAATAATATATTTCAAGCCGGTTTCTATTGTAATTTGAAGATCAGTGATACTAAGGGACGAAGGCCCGCGGTTTCGATGTGTTTCAAGTCCTAAACACCAGGTTTTGATCTCGCACAATATAAACCCACTGGAAATAATTTATTTATTGTCTGACATGTATTTTTAGTATTTAATACACACATTTCCGAGAGATCAAATATAATACTTTTTTTGTATTTTACAACTTACATTGTATGCCCATCTCTCAGCACCATACGAAGTAAATATACAGCTTTATCCTGCTTTTAACATTTTTAATTTGTTGTTTGAAAGTATCTTTGTTTAAAATCAATCAGCATTGAGTATTTTAATAAACTAGAAGACAACGTCCGTGGCCGAGTGGTTAGAGTATCTGTTTTGAAATCACTTGCACTTTACCGCTATGAGTTCGATCCCTCAAAGGCCTAGGAATCTTTATGTGAGGAAGCTATCAAGCTAGCTTGCGGAACGTCTGTGGTTCAACACAGTTGCCCGCCCGTGCACGAAAATTGCCCTGAAGGGCACCTAGGGTCCACCATTGGAAGCTAGAAAGTCGCCATATGACCTTAGCTGTTGGTGTGACTATACAATCAAATTCAATGTGTATAAACGGAAGTCGGTACTGAAATTGGTACTTTAATGTAAATTTAGGGGGTGCAGAAATTCAGGTAGTAAATCTTTTAAGGACATACTTCATCGATCCGCCTCTGCTGTTTCTGCTATAAAGCATGCGTAAGCAATAAAAAAAGACATCTCGTACCTCTTCAAACCCTTTCTAGACTAAGTACCACTACACATAGTTTGAATAAGACGCCAACTCATTATGAAAAATCAAGTGGTGCACTTTTGCCTAATGTAAACGTGGGCCTCTTGAACACCACGTGCGCCTCGTGAATAAATTACAATAATTCATAAACACTTATTATAGGCTTAAGGTAAAGATTTCGTTTCCGTTTTATTTGTTTTAACAATCGTTTGCATTCTCGTTACTAGTGGAATGCACTCTTACATAAAGACGAAGTAATGTTTCGCCAATAAAATATACTCACCGTCAATGAAAAGTTACCACTTGTTAATCAGTTAAATAAATTCGCAAAAGCAATTTTACAAGAACACATCTGGTATATTTTGAGACGTTAGAGTATAGCCAGTCAATATGGAAAAAAACAGTAAGCGTCACCAATGCCCAGTTCGTCTACACTAGCTTAAAATCCTAACGGTAGAAAACAAACTTCACAGACCTCAGTACCGGGTGTGACCACCGCCTGCAGCCATGACAGCTCGGCATCTACGGCCCATGCTTCTTATTAGGCGTTGTATGCGATACTGGGGTATCGCGAGCCATTCCTCAATGAGGGCTCTGATGAGGTCTTGACGGGTGTTGATGTTACGTCTACCGTCATAGACACGGCGTCCAATCTGATCCCACAGATGCTCAATAAACGGGATAACGGTTGGCTGCAACACCTCATCCACGTAGCGTCGTTCTGTCAAATTACCGTCAATTACTAATAGATCTGTCCTGTATCGCCAAGATATGCCCGCCCTTACCATTACGCTTCCACCTCCCCAGCGCGGAGCCTGACGTACGCAGCAATCGTCGTACCGTTCACCGCGACGTCGCCACACCTTACGACGTCCATCGTACATATCAAGACAGAACCGGGACTCGTCCGTAAAGAGGACGGTTTGCCATTGTCTCTGTTGCAGCCAACCGTTATCCCGTTTTTGCAGAACCATGCTGACGTCACCATTTTTCAGCATGACACCGCTAGGCCTCACTCTGCAAGACTTACCTCAACGTATCTCGATGATAATAATGTTAAAGTTCTGCCTTGGCCAGCCTTCTCACCCGATCTCAGTCCTATTGAGCATCTGTGGGATCAGATTGGACGCCGTGTCTATGACGGTAGACGTAACATCAACACCCGTCAAGACCTCATCAGAGCCCTCATTGAGGAATGGCTCGCGATACCCCAGTATCGCATACAACGCCTAATAAGAAGCATGGGCCGTAGATGCCGAGCTGTCATGGCTGCAGGCGGTGGTCACACCCGGTACTGAGGTCTGTGAAGTTTGTTTTCTACCGTTAGAATTTTAAGCTAGTGTAGACGAACTGGGCATTGGTGACGCTTACTGTTTCTTTCCATAATGACTGGCTATACTCTAACGTCTCAAAATATACCAGATTTGTTCTTGTAAAATTGCTTTTGTGAATTTATTTAACTGATTAACAAGTGGTAACTTTTCATTGACGGTGAGTATATATACGCAATAGCTTATAGCAAGCTACAAATACGTTTTCCATTGCTTTCAACAAAGACAAGGAACACAATATAGCTATATACAATACCCCTTGCGACTATCGACACGGTTTCCTTGTATATGGCTTAGCCCAATACAATACCCGTTGCGACTATCGACACAGTTTCCGAAAGATACACTCTTTTTAGAGACAACACATACATTTTGCGAAGGGAAGAAGGTATTAATGTCAAACAGAAAATGCAGCTGTTACAAAGAAGGGGTTATAAATCCAAAAAGAAGAGTAGCATTACAGTCACTCCAAGAAGTATTACAATGCAAAGTTGATTCAAAAAGTACATCACAAACACATTCGGTAAAAAAGCACATCACAAACGTATAAGGGTTGACAACAGAGGTACCGCCTTGGAACGGTCAGTGGCAAAAGGGACGCACGCACTAACACAAACAACAATTGTAATGTTAATAAGAACCAAGGTACGTGACATTACAAAAACAGGTTGACAATAGGGCTGCCACCTTGGAACGGTCAGGTTGACAATAGCCTTGGAACGGCCAGGCTGACAATGGGGCTGCCGCCTTTGAAATGTCAGGTTGACAATAGGGCTGCCGCCTTGGAACGGTCAGTGGTAAAACGACCGCTGGGACTTTAAACCAGCTTCTAGGGTGTGTATTCATTATTACCCTATTGTCATTGAAGCATTATGACAATAGGGCTACCACCTTGGAACGGTCAGTGGTAAAACGACCGCTGGGACTTTAAACCAGCTTCTAGGGTGGGTATTCACTATTACCCTATTGTCAATGCAGCATTATGAGAATGAGGGTACCGCCTTGGAACTGTCAGTGGCAAAAAGACAGATGGAGTTTAAACCAGGTTCTAGGGTGTTCACTATATCCCCATTGTGAAGGCAGCATTATGACAATAGGACTACCGCCTTGGAACTGTCAGTGGCAAAAATGACGCTGGGAATTTAAACCAGGATCTAGGGTGTTCACTATTAACCTATTGTCACGGAAGCATTGATAGACAATATAAGTATAACACATAGATGAGCATGTGCAATATGAACATAAAAACAAAAGCCTAGAAAGCTCAATGACTTGTCAAAAAGCCAAGCATCAAGAAAACAAACCATTAAGGGTACAACAAGACAAGATTTAAGACAAACATAAATAGCCACCGTCCTTTGAGAATTTAAGTATACGCCATCATAGGGTCCACAGGTTGTCCGGTCATCGCACAGTCAAAGAAGAAAGCATAGAGACTAATTCTAAATGGGTCAACAGCTAAACATGCAATGCGTTGCAAAATGATAGAAATGATAGTCATAACCTACTTTTTAAGGTAGATTGTGTTCTGCTCGGTAGCACAGGACGTTGTTTCCTGTTATTCTTGGCCTTTATGCGACACGCCAGACTCTGCATGTTTAATAGAAATAATGTTTTACCGATAGCTAACTGATCAGTGGACCCGTAATAAAGCGACATTAAGTGATCTCTTACAACACAACTTCACTGCAATCGAAGAATGGGAAAAAAATGACGTCAGTGTTGGAAGGTGCAACACGACTTAACTGCAATCAAACAGTAAATGTTTACTAATGCGTGACCGTATTTGTTCACTTCTTGTTTACTAACGCGTAACCTTAATGTCAGCTCCTTGTTTGCTAATGCGTTACCGTATTGTCTACGTTTGCTTACTAATGCGTGACCTTATGTTTTACTCGTTGTTTACTAATAAGTTCCCTTATTGTTGACGCCTTGTTTACTAATGCGTGACATTATTGTTAACTCCATGCTTCATGTCTTAAAATGTCTTCATTATACCCTGCAAAATGTCTTACTCTGGTGTCTTATATGGAAGCTATGTTTAATCGATTAATGATCGAAAATTGCCTGATTCCCAACATTAGCTTCTTTTTTAACCCTTGCAATGAGTCACGGTAGCCCAGAGATTACGGGTGCAAGCCTCCCTGTCGCCACGAGATATTTAGGTGTGTCCTTACACTAGACAACTCCACTAGCGTTATTCCTCGGATGAGGATGTAAACCGGGTGGGGGTGGGGGGAGGAGGTCCCGTGTATTGGAGCACGTTAAGGAACTAATGAAGTCCGTTTGAAAGTAAGAGTGGGGTATGGTTGCCGGATTCCTATATATCTATTCTTCCTCTCTTTCTGGGGCAGCTCGAAATAACCTAAACAATGTGTGGATGTTGACACTTTCTCCGTTTTTCTTATATGTATTGTCATGTGGTATTCATTTCCTATTTGGTGATGGTAAGTCTATTGGTCGGCCATCTTTATAAAAAAAGATCTAAGATGGATGGGGTATGGTCAAGTGAAATTTTCAACCAAATGCATAATTTAAACATGAGCAATAACTATGTATACCATATAGTACCTGACAGTAACTCAACATTATTGATGTGAACATAATATCAAACCAGAATACTTATATGGCAGCATTGAATTACTGTCAGTGCTCATGCCTAAAATATGCATGTGGTTGTACATTTCACTTGGCCTTATCCCATCCATTTTGGATCTTTTTTTTCAAAGATGACCCACCGATAGTCGTTCAGGTAACTATCTGTTGAGGCGTTACATTAAGGGATCGTACGCTTGCTTCAATGTTTTATGTCACAATAACAAAAAAAGACATGAACACATCTGCATTGCATGTGTTGGACAATTATATGGTATTAATACATTTCACTGTACATTGAAGATTGTAAACTGGGTTTAATCAGTAAATTGAGAGTTCATCACTCCATGTAATCATAAACAAAACAAACCAGTTATCTCCTACTGATAACAAAAGTTCCAGGGAGACAACTTTAAACAAAAAAACTATTATTTTGCACCAGTTCTCCTCCATGACGTAGAAGATAAAATCTACTTTTACAGATAATTTTCATCCTTCATCTCATTGCCCGGCGAGGTTGCTTTCCTTGTAGAACCATTCCACAACCTCCTTTATCAACACCATTTTTAAAGGGAGGTAACTTTTGTAATTGTAGTTATTTAGTGGGACGTAAATTGTCTAATTGTAGTTACTTAAGGGGAAGTAACTTTTGTAATTGTAGTTATTTAAGGGGACGTAACTTGTCTAATTGTAGTTACTTAAGGGGAAGTAACTTTTGTAATTGTAATTATTTAAGGGGAGATAACTTGCATAATTGTAGTTACCTACTTTATCAACACCATTTTTAAGGGGGAGTAACTTGTGTACAGAACTATATTTACCAAGTCGTGTTAAGATTTGTTGACATTGTACTGGTTTCAACATGAAACCTTTTGTATGATATAAACATGTGAGATAAAAACAAAAACGGGACTGAGGTTTTTGCTTATTGCATTATTTTACCAATCGATCAATACTCCATAATGTGCACGTGTTGCACGTGTTACACTAGCTACTTGCGTTCATCTTGAGACTCTGTTAACGGTAAAGTAGATATAAAAGTCGAACAGGAAATGCAGCATTCAAGGACCACAGTCAACCAAACGCATGCATGGAAACGAACAACAATTGTAAAGATGACTGAAAGGCAAGATGCGACATCATCAACATAAAAGGGTTGACAGTAGGGCTACCGCCGGGGGTTTAAACCAGGTTATAGGGTGCACCATACATTACTCCTACCCTATTGTCATCCCAATAAAACGGGACAGTGTAAGATATCCCCGCCAGGTTATATTCTCTAACAATGCAGCATTAATAGGCAGTATAACACATAAATGATCATGTATATATGAATATATATATAATTCCTAGAGAGCCATAAGGCAAGTACTCAAGCCAAAGCAACACTAGAAGAGGCCCTCACAGGGGGAGGGGTCCATGTTCTCTTGTTCCCTGAAAATATGATCCAATGTTCCCTCGTTCCCCCAAACATAATTTGCTTTGTTCCCCAAACATATTTCCAAGAAAAAAATGTGTTCCCTTGTTCCCCAAAAATAAATGGCCATGCTCCCTTTTCTCCCAAACCCCCCTGGGTGACCCTAAGAGAGCAGACCATTCAGGGTACGAAAAGATAAAATTTGAAGACAAGCGTCAGACGCTACCGTCCTTTGAGGATTTAGGTAGACCATAACAGGTCCACAATCTGTCCTGTCATATCACAATCAAAGAGGAAATCATAGTGGCGATCTGTAAATGTGTCAACCACTAAACATGCTGTATGTTGCAAAAATGATATGATCATAATTTCTTTTAATAAACGTTTAGATGACAATGAAGGGTTCAATCCAGGGTCTGACCCCAGGGGGCCAATGTCAAAAGATCAAATTCATCCAAATGAACATTTAACCCGCGATTTTCAATACTTTTTAATTAAATTTCTAACTGCTATAAGTATTGACATACACATAAAATAGGAATGGGTTACAGATCCTCCTCACCGGGGAAGGAGACCTTTTGTTCGGGGCGCTTGTTTCAGCGAAAGGTTTTCTGCAGTAGCTTGAGCAATTTAAATAATACATACATCAATTATATATTATTAGAACTTTGGTTTTAGTGGTAAACAAACAATACCTTAGTGTTTTGAAAATCGGTTGAGAAATACATATTTTACAGTCCAAATGATTATTTGATTGGGCTTATCCCATGTAAATTCCTTGTTGGTGTGACAGCAGAAAACTAAGACATTTCGAAAAACTTAAGTTAGCCTTCATATTTTGCTATAAAACTTTCAGTGTGTCTTAATTTACGAATATCCAACAATGTAAAACCATTTTTGAATAAAAATTCAAAAAAAAAATCTATTTTTTCCTGCAGCAGAATTTTGCCTCGAAAATGCCCCCATCAAAAACACATTTTGCGAATGAAATGTTTATTTCTCAGCCTATTTTGAAAAGTAACGTATTTTTATATACCACTAAAAATGTCTGTTTCACTGATATACAACTTATTTAGGTACTAGATTTTTGTCCAAAAAGCCCAAAAAACCGTTGGCTGAAACAAGCGCCCCAAACAATACATCCATGTGGGTTTTTATTTAATGTAGCTATTCCGCCAACAACAGCCACATTTTACAGAATATGTACACCGTTTCTATGTACACCGTTTCTAAACCTACTGACGACGAGGTATATATATAATTTAACTTTTGATATATATATATATATATATATATATATATATATATATATTGAGAATCCAATCTGCTTTAAACAGCCGGATCAAACCCAAAACACAAAGCGTCGAATTAAGATTACCAACTCGTAATTCATTTTACGCATATTCAATCACGGATATTTTAAAAACTCATGAATAAAAACTATAATTTTAATCGGCACATATGCATACTTGTATGGCCTGAACACATGGACAGAGTTTTGATAAACGGTTTTGTAGTAAAATTTTTGCCCTTATTTGGCCGGTTAGTTTAATGTTTCCTCGTAAAAAAACCTACATCAGATGTTTTAGCATGTGACAACGAACGGTTCGAATCCCAGGTCTTAGGCCAGAGGTCCAGGTCAAAAGGTCAAATTCATCAAAATAATCATAAAACCCGCGAGTTTCGATATGTTTTAATGAAATGCTTGCATGCTGTAAATAATTATACACGTACCCTGTTGACCGGGTATTGCGATTTGATGTATAGATACTTCTTCCCAGGGAAGAGGACTTTGCCCAGGGGAGGAAAATTACAGTCATATGGGTTCAGCATGCATTGTTATGGTTTCCCCGTGACATTATCACCTCCTACATAATATATGGATATGTCACCAGAATGCTATCCGAACTGAATCTACCAATTGAATTGTAAAAATGGTGAGTACAAAGACTATTTTAAACAATTTTAGGTTGGAAACATCTTGAAGACAGATTTGTGTGTGCGTCATCCAATCTTTTCACAGAGCTGTCGTTCCTTGCATCCACATGTAGCCTTTTTCAAGGTCTGAGCAAATGTCAAGAATCTTGGAAATCGATAAAAAAATAAACAATTGAGAATGACACTTTTTTCCGATTCGACTTTATATGGAAGGTTTGACTTTAAACAAAAAAATAGAATTAATTTAATGCGATAATTCAGTGAATACAGAATTTTTTTGCACAATAAATATTGCGGTAGAATAACGTTTATGCTTTGACATATCACTGCTAAATGCAACACAAATGTCCGAGTAGGCGATGTTTCATTTGATTGTTTACCACACAATCAGCAGGCCTGCCAAACCTTAGGATTTTTCATTTGCTCTCCGGATCCCCGGACTTATGTGTACAATCTCCGGATTTGTCATCAAAATAAATGCTCATAATTTCACAGTGTATCATCTATTTCCTGCATTGGTCATGTTACGCTCCCTGAGTCAGCGATGCAAAGGAGGGTATTTACAAGTATCAACTCAATGGAATACACTGAATGAATATGTCGCAAGATGACCCTAGTGGTTGGGGCTAACTCAGGAACGAATCAGTGACGGTGAATGCATTTACATCAGTTTAATGCAACTTTTAAAATATGTTAAATATATATACAATTACCAAGAAAAACAAGCGAATACACAGATGAAATATGAAAAGACTGTTCTCATGAACGTTTAAGACGTTCTTCGTATTATCACAAATACTGAATGTGTCGACTGACTATATAGGACACTAAAGTGTTGTTAAAGTTATAACAATGTTGATGTGCGAAAGAAATATGGTCTAGCGCGATGAATGTGATGCGCGAGAGCTCATGAAGATGATGATGCGCGAATCCAATGGGTGATTGTCATCAAATGCCTTCTATAAGGGTTGGTGACGCGATAGATATGATAATTAACCTCCATCGAGGTTGTGAATGACCTTCCTCCAGTGAGAACTGACAAAGGGCCCACCTCGTGTCCCGGGGGTTGTTGATTCTATAACCTGGACATGTTGTCCAGGTACGGGGACCGTCTCCACCGCACGTTACGTTATGCGTTGATACATGTGTCGAATCACCTAGAGGGCCTACACACCCTAAAGGCTTAGCTCCACCCCGGGAGGCTTAGGCACATATTGCCTGTGAATTTTCCAACTTCTGCCCAAACAAAGCAACTTTCAATCAATCCCGGCCATGACTGAAGAACAATGCATTTTATAACCAACGTTCAGCTCAAAACATTATTTCCCACGTTCATTCCGTGATACACGTGGCTAAATGCGCAGTATTAAAATTCTACACGAAAGGACCCTTACACAATTTTGACCTTTAGAGAGATAGATTGTAAAATACCTATACTTTTACATGCATTAACGCACATATAAACTTATTGAACGGCCGTGCCGTACTCCCTCTAGCGGCGCTATAATATTGCACGCTTTTCCGTGATACATGAGTATATCATGCGAATGCTGAATTTGTTTCAACTGAACAATGGATTAGCATGTGACTGACAGATGTCGCCAAGTGCTTACAATAGCTATGTACGACCAATACGCTCTAATCAACATTATTTTGTGACACAATCTAATCAAATAACAAGTGTGAGCAGTTACCTTGTCCTTCTGTGAGGTGCGATGATTATAAATCACTATCATAGCTGCTGCCGCGTGCGATGATTAACACTATAATAGCTGCTGCCGCGTGCGATGATTATAAATCACTATAATAGCTGCTGCCGCGTGCGATGATTATAAATCACTATAATAGCTGCTGCCGCGTGCGATTAATATCACTATAATAGCTGCTGCCGCGTGCGATGATTGCCACTATAATAGCTGCTGCCGCGTGCGATGATTATCACTGTAATAGCTGCGGCCACGTGCGATGTTTATAATTTGTTTAACAGCTATGAAGACTTTGTATTTGAATTTAGGAATATCATGTAGAATATTTTCACTTTGATGAAAAAGAAGTTGTGGTATAAATTAAACCATGTATTTCCAATCTAATTACAACGCTCCCTCCAAAAAGAAATATTTGTGTGCATGCTGAAGTATGTAATCTATTGTTTTCTTTAAGCATTACTTCCATATATAATTTAAATTTTCGCTTTAAAACGAAGTTTGAAAACCAAGTCGCATGCTCAAATTTCCATTTAAAAATGTCCTTCGCGTGCTTAAAATCTTAGTTTTTTTTAAAAATCTCAGGATATTTAATTAAAAAGTTTTGGCAGGCCTGCAATCAGCAGCACCCCGTATCATTACTGGTGTCAGGTCACGGTGTTGACATTGTATTTAAAAGCAAGCATTGAAGCATTCGCAACATCTCGTATACTTCTTCGAAGCATTACTCGAACGTATATAGAAGGTTCCTTATTGGTTACGTCATACTAGCATGATGCGCGTCAGATTCCTGCCAAAAAAATAGCATTGAAAATCAAAGATATTTATAGATTATTTACATGAAAGCAGTGATAAAACCTTCATCTGTATTGTAAATAACAAACATGCAACGCAAATAATACATCAACACGTGCGTTATCGGACGTATTGTTTACATAGCAACAGCTAAGCAACATAGCACTATTTTCTTAGCCGTTGCCTTCCGGCTAACAAAATGTCAAGATTTTGAACATACCGAAGAGTCGATATGCAAACGAGGCGTGATCCCGAAGAATGACGAGATTGGTCGATTTTTCACGATTGGCGTCGATGATTATCTCAGAAAGTAGTCTGTGTTCACATGATAATTTGTCACATGACCATAGTAACCATTACATTTACCCCTGTCAACGTCTAGCCTGCGATCACATGATTATTTGACACATGATCATAGCTAACCAACAGTCAAAAGAAAGACGACTTTTTTTCTACATTTTGATATATATTTTAAGTTAGTAATTTAATTTAAGGTAGGTTGTTAAGAGCTATGTGATACTGGAAAGTGCTGGTAAGCAAAACCGAAGTACAAACCTTTATTCTACCCCAATAAAAGTCTGAGCATAATTTATTAAAACATTCAAGACGAACATTTTTCATTTTTCTTTTGTAATTTAAGCATTGTTAAATGCAGAAAAATATAAGTGCAATCAAGAAATGTTGCATTTCCATCGTTTTTCTTCGTTTACCAAGATTCTTGGTATTTGATGAGACGTTGACAGAGATGTATGTGTATGCAAGGAACGACAACTCCGGGTAGAGATTGATGACCATAGCTTGATGTTTGTCTCCATAGTGTATAAATTATATGCATACATGTGTTTTTTCTTACATCTGTACACTATGCATGTCACATGAGCTCGATATGTTCGTTGACAAATTTTATAAAACTTATAATCACACGTAAAATGTTAATATACTACCTTTTAACTAATCTTTTTTTTATTATAAGACGTTTAGTCATTTAAAAATATTGACAATTTCAGAGTGCCGTCCAAGTGACCACCCACACCACGTGGATTTTACTGTACATATACATAACAAAGACTTCTGGGCCCAACCGTAGTGCAATGGGAGGGCCTTGGGGTTCCCTGTACCAGGCAAGCATTCCCCAGGCAGGCGTCAGCCCAACCGTAGTGTAATGGAAGGGCCTCTTTCCTGGGAAAGCTTGCCTTGCACGGTATTCCCTGTACCAGGTATCTAATCGAAGGCCAACACAAAACGTGTTCTTTATTCGCATATAGTTGAAAGCGTTTCGCGTTCACCCGTCTTAATGTATTTGGAATAACTTTCACGACAGTATTACGATCATGAACAGACAACTCCAAAATCTTTATCGTGACTACAGTTATGTTCACCAATAGATCGGTTGAAAATTCTTAAGCAGTCGAATAGATCTATACTGGATTCACTACAGTATACTTCATTAAGCCATATAGGACTACTTCCAACACCAAAGTATGTTTCACCTTTAACAAGGGTGCACCATTATCACCTTTTGTTTAAAAATAAATCGAACGCTTTGTTTGTTGGAATGGTGTTTTACGTCGTGTTTAGCTTATTTGAGACCATATAACACGGTCGATTTGTTGTGGCAGACCATTCCATCTCTCCTGGGTAGAACCAGTACTCGCTATATCTTTCCTGGGTAGAACCAGTACTCGCTATATCTTTCTTTTTAAAATCTTTAATTAAAACACAATACAAGCATATAATATGATATATACACAATATGCATTCTTTTTTTTGAATCAGCAAACTCCCCGCTGCAATGTTAACAGAATGGTATACCCAAAATTGGAGAATAACTGACTTAAACTAAGACGAGCTATGTAACAATAATATTCCAAATGACAATATATCAATTGTGTCTACAGAATTTGCCTTCTTTAACCTAATAAAATAGTTGATCATATTGGGGGAAACGTTCTGGTTACGGCATTGTTTTATTTGATTTTACTTCAGATAGAACGTGACAACAACATGATTATTGCTTTATTATGTATAATTGTATATAGCAACAACAATTTCGAAAGTTGTTTAGTGATTCACGATGTCAGTGAATTATTATTAATGATAAGACGAAATGAAGAAACATATTTAGACACCACTGGCTTGTTATTATGTTGGAATATAGCATATATAGAAATCTTGTTATCGTTATATCTCCTGTATTTAAGATCGAATTTTATCAAAACTTTCATAGATAGTAGAGTTCAGGGTCTAGTCGTGCAAGAACAGAAAGGTAGAGGGTCATTCCGGATCTGAACGCTATACCAATTAACAA
>JAWPHD010015841.1:0-53040 GCA_037043455.1 Cyrtodaria siliqua
ATGGGGTTAGGGCGAGGGTGTTCACGGTGCTTTAGTGCGCGATAGGTAGCTGGGGTTCGCGGCGAGTGTTGCTCGGGTGGGCGCCTCTGTATGGGGGGGTATTCATAGACACTAGGTGCAGCCACCGGACGGAGGGTCGTGCTCTCAGCAGGATATAGCGACATGGGGCGCGGGGGGCCCAATAGGGGTGAAGCGGACGAAGCTTGGGGGATAAGTAGTGGGAGCACTTCCTAAGGGGTGCTCTACGCGGGGAGCAGCAGGACGAAGACCAACGTTGAGTTGCAGTGGGAGGGTAAAAGTATTTGATGCTATGCGGAGTAACTAGTAGGGGCAATAGGTTGGGGCCTAAAGGGGCTGGCTTAAGTAAATTTGAGGTTTATCCTGTAACCCCATGGCTCCGCATTGGAAACCCGAAATATCAGTATAGCCCATAAAATATATTGTCTGTTTAGGGGGGGGGGGGGGGGGGGGGGGTGTTTCACATCAAATTTTGCTGGTAAGAGCTGTTTTTACTAGGTCTAATCCTTACCATTTTTGTTCTAGCTGAACTAAATTATTGGAATTGTGTTCCTTATATAATTTGTAAAGGTTTGGATAATGTAATTTGTCTCTCAAATTCTGGGCTCCCTTGGAAATGTTGGCAATAAATGCAGATCTAGGTTTGCAATTCAGAAAGCAATTTATATATCTATATAATTTGTGTTTGGGAATTTGGGGTTTATTAGCATTACGCATCTTATTACTATCACCCATATTGGTCATAGATCAGAAGAAGCTTAGCCGGGTGCGGCGTCCGTCCGTGCTGTTCCTTAAACTTTAATTTTGTAGCGACATACTCCTCTGAAACTACGAGATGGATATTCATGAAACTTTACAGAAATGTTGCCATAAAGTCTAGTTGATCCTAGCAAAAATTCATTGTTGATGTGATATCCAAGAGGGCCCGCCAAAGCTAAAATAAGTTTTTAAAATACAAGTTTGTAGGCGACTGACTTCTTGAAACATAAGTGAATTGAATGGGACTTTTTTCTAAAGAATGTATCAGCATGACATGATGTTGAATCTTTTGTCAAAAATCGTTTGATTCAACGTTTAAACAGGGCTGCCAGCGGCCCAACTTTGGTTTACATAGATTTATAGTAATAACATTGTAGCGTACTACTCCTTCTCGAAACTACTTGGCTGGATGTCATGAAACTTTACTGGGTAATGTTGCTGCTGTGATGGTATTATTGATCCTAGAAAAATTTTGAGAGTCGCCGGAAATTCAAGATGGCCGATCACAGCTAAAAATAAGATTATTTAAAAAACAAGTTTGTAGAGACTACTTTCTTCTTGAAAACTATAAGTGAATATTGATATGGGAACTTTTTCCTAAAATGTGGGGGTGCACATACGATGGTTTTGTTACTTGTAGGATAAAATTAGGAGTTTGATTCTCTGTGCGTTATAACTATGGTCTCCAGTTGGCCACATGGTGGTGAACAATACATAGATTTTATATAAGTAAAAACTTGTAGCGACTACTCCTCTGAAAACTACTTTTGACGGATTGCTTCTATTGAAAGACTATTAGGACAGGGGGAGGGACATGATGTAGCTTAGGCCTTAGTTGTCATTATGTGTTCTTGGGCTTGTTTTGGTTTGTAAGTTTTTGGGGGCCGGTGAGAAAATACTGTTTCGTGAGTCTTCGGTGATAGGACATTGTAAATTTCTCAAGAATAAGGCCTGTTTTGGGCGCGGGCAGGGTGAGGTCTAAAGGAAATAGGGGTGAGTTTTTAAGATGTTTCTCGCATGCGGTTAGGTCATACAGTTGTTGTGGGGTATGCGACAGAACAGCTAGGTTCGTTTTTGATGCAAAACGGAATAAGAGGTGTAGTTGAGGTAGGAGGGTAGGAGCGTTTTTATTGTGGGTGGGTTTGTTTCTGGGTCTCGCAAAGGAAATGTTGGGTTGATAGGGGTAGCGGTATGGAGGCATGGGAGTGTTTGAGGGGTTCGGTCTGTGGTCGTAAAAGTATTAGCGTGCTATTTGATTGTTGACGGAACACGTAGTAAGTGAGCTTATTGTCTTTGCTCAGGAGGGTCAAGGGGCTGCGGCAGATTCTGATTGAGAGTTAGTAATACAAGAGGAGTATTTTGTGATAGAGAAGAAGTGTTAAATAGCTGGAGTGGTGTTGAGTATATGGCGGAAACGTATTGGAACTTCTTCTTGCGAAGAAAATGGGCTAGCTATGGGACACGGAAACATGCTGGGGGGTATTTTTCGGCACAATTTGCGTAGGGGGAGCGTTTCTACACAGGAGCGAATACTGCGATGTCTACACTGATCTATTTTAGTAGTGTGTGGACCTAGCTTGATCAAACGGTATGTCAGTCGACAGGTTCAGGGTTGGTCAGCGTGGTTGGATTGGTTGTTGATGGATAGAAGTATGGTGGGGGCCTAAGATTGAGCCGGGGGGCCACAGTTTAAACTTAATACAGAATAGATTTTTCCGAAGAAATGACGGGGGACAGAAACCAAATCAGCACAGGCTGAGGGGGGGGGACGTGTGACTCGGGGGCGAGAGTTCAGCAGGGATATAAATGAGCTGAGTAGAAGGGCGAGTAGAGGGTCGTTGGACGCTGTCGTGGTGTAGTTTTTATTTACTTTTGATTTTTTTATAGTCAGATGCTATGTCTACTTTGATGTTGCGTTTCTAGTCAAATTCTCTATACAGCACATACTACATCGTACTATATAGGCACACCCACATACAACGGCATGCTACAGGGTTGTGTGTGGGGTTGGGGTGGGTGTAATGTGTGATAGGATCAGGGGGGTGGAGGGGGGGGGGGGGCGGGGGGGGGGAGTAGGTAGGAGTTCTACGCTGGGTGGTCGTGGGAGGATCGGGATCTGGGTTTTGGTTTTGGGTGCAGGGTTTTGCGAGTGCAAGGTGAGGAGACGAACGTCTGGATGGGACCGGTGCGCCCCGCCGCCCGGCCGCCGTCGTGCTCACGTTCCGCCGTGGCGTGGTGGAGAGTGGTCGGGGCGTTCTGCGCCTGGACTCCCCTGGCACGTGAGGTCCGCCCACCCCGGGGGGCCCCGCGTGGCCCGCTTTCACTCCGCTCGCCCCCCGGGGGGGCGGTTGGCTCGCTCCGCGGGGCCGGGGGGTCCTGGTCCCCCCCCCGCACGGCCCAGGCACGCGCGGCTTGATTATGATTATTTTCTATAGTGATAACATATTGGAGGCTGGTAGGTCTGCGTAATTGTTCAATATCTATACCAAAATAAGTTGTTTGGGCAACCCGACGGGGGAAGCCGCCCCGGGCCAAGGTCGGCCAGGCCGCGAGCGCGGCCTAGGGCCTCGTCCGCGGAGGCCTGACGCAATCACAAGAACTGGATGGGAGTGCCGGTCCCCCGCACCGTCCGCCAGACTTGAAACTTGGGGATAGCGACATATATGGTTTGTGGGTGATATATGTGTTGACCGGCACCGCTCCGTGCCCGTCACCACCGATGACGGGGGGGTACCACGACATGCCCCTTTGTCCAACCCACCATCGCATCCCTCGCGCTCTATGACTCTTCTTCGCCACCACCCTAAACCCGCTATTCCACGTTACTTGAGTTTGATCACTCAAACTCAATTTTTTTTGGATGTTATATTAGCACTACAGTGTACAAGATTCAAGCAGAGCTTAAGTTCCGTACATTGGTGCGGGGGGGGGGGGTGTCCGTGCTCGTGGCCGTGGGGGAGGGGGAGGGGGGTCCGGTGTTCTGTCGGGCGTGGGGGGGCTGGGGGGGGTCCGTGGGGTCGGCCGTCAGTTCCGTTAATTGGATTTTTTTTTTGTGGTAGCGACTGACGGTCTCTCTTAAGACTTACACAAATGGATTTATCATGAAAACTTTACATGAAATGTTAGCCCCAATGATGTCTAGTTGATCTCTAGCAAAAATTCAATGTAGATAGTGATGAATCCAAGATTGCCCGCCAAAATACTTAAAAATAGGTTTTTAAAAAACAAGTTGTAGCGACTACTTCTATTGAAAAACTCTATAGGGATAGTTGTATTTGGGACTTATTTTCTATAATATGATTCAGGCAATGACATAGATGTTGGTCCTTGTCGGGAAAATCGTTTTGATCTCGACTTTAAAACATGGCTGCCAGCGGCCATCTTATGTTTACATAGAGGTTATATAATTGGTAAAACTTGTAGCGACTCCTCTCTGAAACTACTTGACGGATTTTCATGATGACTTCACAGGAATGTGTTGCTCCTTGATGTCCTTAATTGATCTAGGCAAAATTTCAGGTGGCACGTGAAATTCAGAGATGGCGCGCGGCTCTACGTAAAATAGATTTGTTAGCTCTACTGATCAAGTGATCAGCAGAGCTATATAGGCCTTGTTCGGAGGGAGGTCCCGTCGTGTCCCGTCTGTCCGTCCTCTGTCCGACTGTCCCGTCTGTCCGTCTGTCTGTCCCGTAAACTTTTATTTTGTAGCGGACTATCACCGCTGAAACTACTGGATGGATATTCATGAAACTTTACAGAAAAGTGTTGCCCTATAAAGTCTAGTTGATCCTAGCAAAAAAAAATTCATGTTTGATGTGAAATCCAAGATGGCCGCCAAAAGCTAAAAACTAGAGTTTTAAAATACACGTTTGTATGCAGACTTTCTTCTTGAAAAACTATAACGTGATATTGATATGGGACCTTTATCTAAAATGATCAGTATGACATGATTGTTTGATCCTAGTCAAAAATCGTTTTGATTTCAACGTTAAAACATGGCTTGCCAGCGGCCATTAATCTTTGTTTTACCTAGAGGTTATATAGTAAAAACTATGTAGCGACTTCACAGCAGAACTACTGGATGGATATTCATGAAACTTTACAGAAATGTTGCCCATAAAGTCTAGTTGATCCTAGCAAAAATTCATTTTGTAACTGTGAAATCCAAGATGGCCGCGCAAAGCTAAAAATAGAGTATTTTAAAATTACAAGTTTGTAGCGACTTCTTCTTGGAAAACTATAGTGATATTGATATGGGACTTTTTCTAAAATGACAGCATGACATGATGGTGATCCTATTCAAAATCGTTTTTGATTCAACGTTAAACATGACTGCCTAGGGATGCCAGCGGCCACTTTGTTTACATAGAGTTATATAGTAAAAACTTTGTAGCGATCTCCCAGCTGAAACTACTGGATGGATATTCATGAAACTTTTACAGAAATGGTATTGCCCATAAAAGTCTAAGTTGATCCTAGCAAAAATTCATGTCGATGTGAAACCAAGGATGGCCCGCCAAAGCTAAAAATAGAGTTTTAAAATACAAGTTTTGTAGCGACTTCTGCTTGAAAACTATAAAAGTGATATTGATATGGGACCTTTACTAAAAGATCAGCATGACATGATGTTGATCCTAGTCAAAAATCGTTTTGATTCAACGTTAAACATGGCTTGCCAGCGGGCCATCTTTGTTACATAGAGTTATATAGTAAAAACTTGTAGCGACTTCACAGCTGCAACCTACTGATGGATTATTCATGAAACATTACAGAAATGTTGCCCCCTAAAGTAGATTGATCCTCAGCAAAAATACATGAGTTGATGTGAAATCCAAGATGGCCGGGGCCAAAAGCTAAAAATATGAGTTTTAAAATACAAGTGTTCTGTAGCGACTTCTTCTTGAAAACTATAAGTGATATTGATATAGGGACTTTCTCTAAAATGATCAAGCTGACATGATGTTGATCCCTAGTCAGAAAATCGTTTTGATTCAACGTATAAACATGGCTGCCGTGCGGCCACTTTGTTTACATAGAGTTATATAGTAAAAACCTGTACGACTACTTCTCTGAAACTACTTGGCGGATTGTCATGAAACTTTACAGGAATGTGTGCTCTTGATGGTCTGATTGCTCCTAGAAAAATTTCAGGTCAGGCCGTGAAAATCACGATGGCCGTCACAGCTAAAAACTAGATTTTTTTTAAAAAAATAAGTTTGTATGCGGACTACTTCTTGAAAACTATAAGTGATATTGATATGGGGACTTGTTTATAAAATAATCAGCAATACATGATGTTTGATCCTAGTCAAAATCGTTTGATTCAACGTTAAACATGGCTTGCCAGTGGCCATCTTTGTTTACATATGAGTTATATAGTAAAAACTTGTAGCGACTACTCCCTCTGAAACTACTTGTCGGATTGTCATGAAAACTTTACTAGGAATGTTTGCTCTTGATGTCTAATTGATCCTAATCAAAATTTCAGGTCGGCCAGGTGAATTCAAGATGGGCGCTCACAAGCTAAAAATAGATTTTTAAAAATAAGTTTGTAGCGACTACTTCTTGAAAACTAATAAGTGATATTGATATGGGACTTTTTCTAAAATGATCAGCATGACAAGATGTAGATCCTTGTGGAAAATTATTTTGATTTCGACGTTAAACATGGCTGCCAGGTGGCCATCTTTGGTTACATAGAGTTATATAGTAAAAACTTGTACGACTACTCCTCTGAAACTACTTGACGGATGTTCATGAAACTTCACAGGAATGTTGCTCTTGATGTCTAGTTGATTCCTAGAAAAAATTTCAGGTCGGCCGAAATTCAAGATGGCCGCCACAGCTAAAAATAGATTTAAAATTAAATAAGTTTGTGTAGCGACTACTTCTTCAAAACAATAAGAAGATATTGATATTGGAACTTTTTCTAAAATGATCAGTATGACATGAAGTTGGTCCTTGTCGAAAATCTGTTTTTGATTTGACCTTAAACATGGCTGCTTTGTTTACATAGAGTTATATAATGAAAACTTGTAGCGACTACTTCTTTGAAACTACCTGACGGATTTTCATGAAACTTCACAGGAAGGTTGTTGCTCTTAATGTCTTATTGATCTTAGCAAAATTCAGGTCGGCCGGAAATTCAAGATGGCCGCAACGGTTTAAAAAATAGATTTTCAAAAACAAGTCTGTAGCGACTACTTCCTGAAATCAAAATCAATCAGTAGAGCTTCAAGGTCATTGACCTCTTGTTAAAAAATAATTTGTAGCGACTACTTCTTGAAAACTATAAGAGATATTGATATGGGACTTTTTCTAAATGATCAGCATGACATGATGGTTATCCGAGTCGAACATTATTTTGATTCGAACGTGAACATTATTTTGATTCGACGTTAAACATGGCGACCAGTGGCCATCTTTGTTTACATAGAGTTATATATTGAAAACTTGTAGCGACTACTCGTCTGAAACTACTTGACGGATTTTCATGAAACTTCACAGGAATGTTGCTCTTGATGTCTCATCGATCCTAGCAAAATTTCAGATCAGCCAGAAATTCAAGATGGCCGCCACAGCTAAAAATAGATTTAAAAAAAATAAGTTTGTAGCGACTACTTCTTGAAAACTATAAGTGATATTGATATGGGACTTTTTCTAAAATTATCAGCATGACATGATGGTTATCCGAGTCGAACATTATTTTGATTCAATGTTAAACATGGCTGTCAGCGGCCATCTTTGTTTACATAGAGTTATATAATGAAAACTTGTAGCGACTACTCCTCTGAAACTGCTTTACGGATTTTCATGAAACTTCACAGGAATGTTACTCTTGATGTCTTATTGATCCTAGCAAAATTTCAGGTCAGCCGGAAATTCAAGATGGCCGCCACTGCTAAAAATAGATTTTCAAAAAACAAGTTTGTAGCGACTTCTTCCTGAAAACAAAATCAATCAGTAGAGCTTCAAGGTCATTGACCTCTTGTGTTTACATATTTCTGTGTAGTTTTGGTCAATTCTTGCACATAGTTATGTTGTGCTCCCAACCCCACCCCACATTGTTGTAGCCTTGTTTTCTGATGGTATATACTAGCTATAAATTTATTATTCTCTGATAAATCGAATAGTCGAGCTGCGCTGTTCTCCGACAGCTCTTGTAATGTTTACTGTTAAAGATTAAAAAAAAGCATTTCTTTTTTTAAAAAAATCCAGTTTTACTGATATTGTTAGGACAACTTTGTTTTCTTCTTAAGTAAAACATTATCAAATTGTTCAGAGTTCAGCAATGTTGATTTAATTTATAAAATTTACGAGAGAATGATGTGATTTTACCAATGAAAGAGAGCTGTATGTATAGAATTATTGCATAATGATCAATACTTCTGAGGAATTTAAATTGTGCACAACTGTAGCAATTTAGAGAGGTTAATCATTTGTTCCCGTCTGTACCAACAGGGTAGACTACAGAGGACGTCCATTCTGAAGCTGAATATGGAGAACGAAGAGGTAAGTCGGTGTATATTGTGTGTATGATTCATTAATATTAAACTATCACATTGATTTTCCCCCAAAGGGAGGCATAGTAAATGCACTGTACGTCCGTTCGTTCGTTCTTCCATTCGAAACAAACATGTCTCAGCCATAACTTTGAACAAACTGAAGGGATTTCTGTGAAACTTCACACACATGTTAACCATCATGGGAACGTGTGTCGTGTGCAGGAATTGGGTCCATACCTCAAAGGTCAAGGTCACACTTGGAAGTCAAAGGTAAAATTTGTCAACATTTTCTGGGGCATTTGTCACTTACTGGTAGGGCACGTAAATTCAGATAAATTCTTTAACAATTTATCAATTTGACCATTCAAATATTACAAAGGACGAGTAACTCGGAAACTGATTTTCCTACTGGTCACATTTCTTGTTCAGATTTGTTTTGTATTATATACACAAAATTAATTTTTTAATCCTTCAGAATTCACATAATTTTGCGCATTTTATATTATATTGTTGTTGCCAATGTCAGTATATGTCATTTGTCTGTCTATTTCGCTTCTACTTTCGCTTCACCGGGTATTAGTTACACATTTCCGAGATGTTGAGATATTCAGTAGGTGAAAATTAAAATACCAAACTATTACATTAACAATAATCAAATACTACTACAGATAAGGGGCCCTAGTTTAGTGCATAGGTACATTGAAGATGAATCTGAAACCCATTATGGTGGTTGGATTCATATTTGGATTGACACACATAAAGCTTTCAGATCACCTCCTGTCCCTTTCTGACTTTTTCTTGAAATTTCCAGTTGGATCATATTAGGTTGATACAATTTAAGTTTATTTTTTATTTTAATCAAAATTATTGTAACTCTAACATTACCATTAATATTGAATTAGAAAAAATAATCTTAAAATTAATGTTCGTTCTCTTGGTGGCGTCATTTATCATGTAAAACATTGTTTTGTGTTGAAATTAAATGGCACAGTGTGCTGGAAATTCACTTATTACAATAAAGAGGTCGACGTATCACCTTTCCAAGGTCACTGTCATACCCTTAAAGGTCACTGTTCAACCTTTTAGGGTCGCCGTCACACTTATCCAAGGTCTGCAACACCTTTTCAAGGTTGCTGTCGCAGCCCTCCAAGGTCACCTTCACACCCATCCAAGGTCACTGTCAGTGATACCCCTCCAAGATTGCCTGTCCCAATTTAAACTATAACATCATGACTCGCATAAAGAACCATTTATTTATTCAAATTGTAATCCTTAGTCGTCTTTTCGAATAACTTTCTCATTTCGTGATATTTCTTCATCAGACTTTCAATATATACTCATCATGACAACATCGACATGACCATACTAAAATATGAAGGTCATTGTCACACTGAAGGTCATTATATGGGTTAAATACTCATTTTTTTCTTCATGAAAACTTAACATTGGCTATAACTTTCTCATTTTGTGATATTTCTTCATCATACTTTCAATATATACTCATCATGACAACATCAACATGACCATACTAAAATATGAACGTCAAAGTCACACTGAAGGTCATTATATGGGTTAAATACTCAGTTTTTTCTTCACGAAAACCTAACATTGGCTATAACTTTCTCATTTCGTGATATTTCTTCATCATACTTTCAATATATACTCATCATGACAACATCGACATGACCATACTAAAATTTAGAGGTCAAGGTTGCACTGAAGGTCATTATATGGGTTAAATACACATTTTTTTCTTCACGAAAACTTAACGTTGGCTATAACTTTCTCATTTCTTGATATTTCTCCATCAGACTTTCAATATATACTCATCATGACAACACCGACATGACCATACTAAAATATAAAGGTCAAGGTTGCACTGAAGGTCATTACATGGGTTAAATACTCATTTTCTTCACAAAAACTTAACGTTGGTTATAACTTTCTCATTTCTTGATATTTTTTCATCAGACATTCAATATATACTCATGACAACATTGATATGACCGTACTAAAATATAAAGGTCAAGTTCACACTGAAGGTCATTATATGGGTTAAATACTTTCATTTTTTTTCTTCACAAAAACTTAATGTTGGCTATAACTTTCTCAATTCTTTTTATTTCTTCATCAATCTTTCAATATATACTCATCATGACAACATCGACATGGCCATACTAAAATATAAAGCTCAAGGGCACACTGAAGGTCATTGTATGGGTTAAATACTCATTTTTTTCTTCACGAAAACTTAGGCCAGTTTGTCAAGGTCATTTATCTGGGTCCAAAAAACCTTGTTATACTGACAAAGCGCTGACAGGCGACACACATGTTCCGCGGAACACCCATTTAGTATTTATTTGTTTTAGGTTGATGAAGGAATAGAATACAAGACATTAGGGGACATAACTGAGGGCTTCTCCGGCAGTGATTTGAAGGAGGCTTGCAGGATTGCTGCCCTTAACAGAGTACACAGCTATGTGAGTGAAGCTCGGAGGCAGTATGGTGATGACTATTGGTAAGTAGATAGGAGGAAGACCAAGTAAATAACAGTATCCAGGTGTTCATATATAATGTATATGTGCCAATTAAAAGTGTAGGTTTATTAATGGTTTCTTAAAATAAGTGATTGAATGTGCGTAAAATGAATTACGAGTTGGTAACTCTTAATTTGACGCTCCAATTTTGCCTGGCTGGTTCAAGCCGTTTACACTGTGCCTATAGTTTGGTCAAAATATGTAAGTTATATATAAACCTCGTTGTCAGTAGGTTTAGACTACAAAATCTGTTGTAAAATTTGCCTGTTGATGGCGTGATATGGACTTCAAGATTTAATGCGTGTTAAGTCCAGCGTTGATGTTATACATACTAGTAGATAAATAAACCATTTTAATATTTTTGTATGATCACAGGGCCTTCCCCAGCCATTTATGGCGTAGCGGCGCCGCGTTCCCTTAACTGTTGAAACAGACATGCCGCGATCCTTAATCTGACCGCGACCCTTTAAAACCGTGCCGCGATCCCTTAAAAGTGGGTCAAAACATTCATTTGCCAGTGTTAATTAATGACATATCTGACCAAATAACGCCTTGAGGCATAAACTCCTGACAAACATACGTCCTTAGCTCCTGATTGGAGTGTTTTCATAAGGATTAGAGGGGCAGAGGTGTTAATTACCTCCGCGATAAGGGTCTTAATTCAAGAATTAAACCATGTGTACATGACCTTTCAACTTATTACGTCATCAAATGTGAAAACAATTTACTTATGTTATATTTTATTGTAGCGTTGAATTAACGTGCCTCCATCCATTTTATATCGATTTTAAATAGATACTGATGAGAAAATAATCTCACAAACGCAAATTATTCGATAACCACATAAAATTATAAGAATCTCGGGGTTGTAGATTATAAATTTAGGTTACTTCCGGTTTTGAATTTGCTTCCGTGTTTTCGTGTTTCAAACTATTAATTATGAATAAAGACAGCAATTTTATAACATTGAAATGAACTTATAACAGTTTCCTACCTTCTTCTTCCGAAAAGGCTGATGACTTGATGCAGTTAACATGACTTAGACGATAAGTTATTGTAAGACAATGTCAGCGTAAAAAGTTGATGTAAATCCGGATAGTCCTTATTTCGGATGCTTAAAAAACACGACACTGACTTTTCAAGTGTTTTTTTTTTTAAATGTTATTCACTTAAAAATAACATAATGACTCCTGCTTAACTTCAAATGAAGTGTTTACAAGATAAAAAAAAATCTAGAACAGCAAAGGAAATGATGTATAAAGTTGAGGTATCATCCTTTTCCAAAAAAAAAAAGAAAAAAAGTAAAAAAATGGTCATACATGTATTATCTATGGCAGACTGGTAGATATATTTAAAACATGTTTTAAATGTGTCAGGTGTATGCCAAAACCCGTATTTTACTTCAAAACATTAAAAAAAATCGACATGCTGGAGGGGACCCCCTCCCGCACCCACCCCACCCTCGCGCATTAAATGCCTTATCCCTTAAAAGATTCCTGGGGAAGGCCCTGGATCACATGTTTAAAGTCCCTATCCTATCATCAATAGGTAAATTTTACAACAAATGTACAATGTTTCTAAACCTACTAACAATGAGGTATATATATATTTTAAGAACATGTGAATAAAACATATAATTTTAATTGGCACATATACATTATTATATGATCTGAATACCTGTATTGCATTTTTATAAGCTGTTTTGTAGTGTAATTTTGCCGTTATTTGGCGGGTTTGTTTGTTCAATGTTAGTGGTAGGTAACACATGAGAATTGGATGTTTTACAAGGAAGGATGGGTTCAGTTTGTTTTCACTACTTAAAAAGTAGCTTTAGGTGCAACATTTTAAGAATATTTCATGGGTATCCAGTGAATATGGTAATAAGTCCAACACGCGCTATAATTGTTTTTATTTTTCCAGTTAAAATTTGTTAAACCAAGGGTGTAACTGTGTATACACACAGTACGCGTATACCTTTTTTCATCAGTCATAAAAAATAAATATTTGTTGATAAAAGGCAGAAAATATTGTTCTAGAAATTGCTAGATTGCACCATATTAATTATTCGCATCAACATTTCATGCCCCCAGATCCCACTAGATCAGTATACTCCTACGGCGCTCAATTATTACTTTCGTGCGTATAATTTATAAAAGCCTGGTTACGCCCGTGTATAAATTTCTTGATCTGAGCCAGACACCCATGATTGATTCTTTTTTGTTGCATACCATTGACATTTGTGTACTATTGGTTTGGAGGTTTATTTACACAATGATGTCATGCAACTTCTGACGCTATCGACATCATTGTTGATGCCCGTGAATTTTATCTGCTCCCATGTGTAAGAACAGACTTTCCAGCACTCGTAAAATGCAGAAAAAACTTTTATCACATAACATGGCTTCTGCGAGTGCAATAAAGCCATGACTTATTTCTCGTAATACACTAGTGAATCACTGTGTTTGTATACAGTAAAACATTTGATCCCAATTATTTGCATGGTATATCACACGATACGTTCAGATACCTTAACTATTTATCATTATTTGAAATTTTACTTCATAAATATTATGATAGTAACGTTAAATTTGGTTTAAGATGTCGCGTTATTTGTAGGGCAAACGCATTTACAGCCGCATAACATAGCGACGTCATGTAAACAACAAAACGATATCATGATTTCTCTTACAAATTGCCGTCGAATAGAAAGTAAATTGACGATGTTCATTAAAGTGAAACTATCACATTGTCGTAGGTGTGTTATGTGATAAACAGAATCTTACATTCATGACTGTGTATTATTGACAGCCTCGTATCCTATCATTTTATCCAACTCGTTTATTAAAATCAATAATTCACAGTCACTCATGTAAGATCCTTTATATCGGGTATACAAGAATGTATCAACAATCAAGATTATTGTAAACGAGTTCAGGACCAGTGTTTGCATGAATTTAGTAAATGTTCCTTTTCATTGCAGTGACCGTGTGGAGGGAGAGATGAGAAATATTAATTTAGCAGATATAGAATTTGGCCTCAATAGAGTGAGGGCGTCCAAACAAACAATGACAGACTCTATATCAAATATACAGCTAGACTGAGCATATAGGAAGTGGCAGTGAACACGACTGTGATGGGAATGTGTTATTCTTGCTGTGATTTAGATATGATGACATTCTGTATAAATCAAACTGAAAAATGTTTTGTGATGAATTACGCAGTCTCATTAAAACCAGACAATCTATTATGCTATGATACTCTCCACTTTAGAAGTCAGGTCAGATAAACCTTTCAGTAAGCTAATCTGATTTAGGTGTATTAAATTGTTTGTTAGTGAATAACATCCCCAATCTTGCCAACTGTTGAAACACATATAGCAATAACAAATACTGCAAATAATCCGGAAAACGATAATACTGTTTGTTAAGATTTTGTTTGTGAAATGAATTGCTTTTGTCAAAATTAATATAGCATACAATATTGTACACAATATGAAACTGGGTTGAAAAACAATGAGTAAAGTTTGTTTGCCCTCAAAAGACATGGATTAATAAAAAAAACAACTATTGCCGCTTTTGTCGAAGTTGATATGAAAGAATGAAACATACAGTTCTATTGGTTGAATTACTTCATGAATGATGATAAGACAAAAGGTCAATCTGACATGACCTCCAGTGCAATGTTGTCACATCCTGGAAGACTTCCATACCACTAGCAAATAAAACAGACAGGACTCACAATGTATGGAGTACGTCCATACCACTAGCAAATAAAACAGACAGGACTCACAGTGTATGGGGTACGTCCATACCACTGGCATATAAAACAGACAGGACATAATGTATGGGGTACGTCCATACCACTGGCAAATAACACAGACAGGACTCGCAATGTATGGAGTACGTCTATACCACTAGCAAATAAAACAGACAGGACTCACAATGTATGGGGTACGTCCATACTACTGGCATATAAAACAGACAGGACACAATGTATGGGGTACGTCCATACCACTGGCATATAACACAGACAGGACACAATGTATGGGGTACTTCCATACCACTGGCATATAACACAGACAGGACACAATGTATGGAGTACGTCCATACCACTAGAAAATAAAACAGACAGGACTCACAATGTATGGGGTACGTCCATACCACTGGCATATAAAACAGACAGGACACAATGTATGGGGTACTTCCATACCACTGGCATATAACAAAGACAGGACACAATGTATGGAGTACGTCCATACCACTAGCAAATAAAACTGACAGGACTCACAATGTATGGGGTACGTCCATACCACTGGCATATAAAACAGACAGGACACAATGTATGGGTACTTCCATACCACTGGCATATAACACAGACAGGACAATGTATGGAGTACGTCCATACCACTGGCAAATAAAACAGACAGGACTCACAATGTATGGAGTACGTCCATACCACTAGCAAATAAAACAGACAGGACTCACAATGTATGGAGTACGTCCATACCACTAGCAAATAAAACAGACAGGACTCACAATGTATGGGGTACGTCAATACCACTGGCAAGTAACACAGACAGGACACATAATGTATGGGGTACTTCCATACCACTGGCAAATAACACAGACAGGACACACAATGTATGGGGTACGTCCATACCACTGGCAAATAACACAGACAGGACACATAATGTATGGGGTACTTCCATACCACTGGCAAATAACACAGACAGGACACACAATGTATGGGGTACTTCCATACCACTGGCAAATAACACAGACAGGACACATAATGTATGGGGTACTTCCATACCACTGGCAAATAACACAGACAGGACACATAATGTATGGGGTACTTCCATACCACTGGCAAATAACACAGACAGGACACACAATGTATGGGGTACGTCCATACCACTGGCATATAAAACAGACAGTAAACAATGTATGGGGTACTTCCATACCACTGGCAAATAACACAGACAGGACTCACAATGTATGGGGTACTTCCATACCACTGGCAAATAACACAGACAGGACACACAATGTATGGGGTACTTCCATACCTCTGGCAAATAACACAGACAGAACACACAATGTATGGGGTACTTCCATACCACTGGCAAATAACACAGACAGGGCACACAATGTATGGGGTACTTCCATACCACTGGCAAATAACACAGACAGGACACATAATGTATGGGGTACTTCCATACCACTGGCAAATAACACAGACAGGACACATAATGTATGGGGTACTTCCATTCTACTGGCAAATAACACAGACAGGACACATAATGTATGGGGTACTTCCATACCACTGGCATATAAAACACAGGACACACAATGTATGGGGTACTTCCATACCACTGGCAAATAACACAGACAGGACACAATGTATGGGATACGTCCATACCACTGGCAAATAACACAGACAGGACACAATGTATGGGATACGTCCATACCACTGGCATATAAAACACAGGACACACAATGTATGGGGTACGTCCATACCACTGGCAAATAACACAGACAGGACACAATGTATGGGGTACGTCCATACCACTGGCAAATAACACAGACAGGACACACAATGTATGGGATACGTCCATACCACTGGCAAATAACACAGACAGGACACCCAATGTATGGGGTACGTCCATACCACTGGCAAATAACACAGACAGGACTAACAATGTATAGGGTACGTCCATACCACTAGCATATAAAACACAGGACACACAATGTGTAATATATATATATCGGTCGTGTACACTTATTCTTTCTGGTTTCTTTTCTGTGTAATGCAAACTGTTATTAATTAAATTGTTACTATATTGATGTTTGTTTTAATGTTTTAAGTTAATTTTAATGTTTTAATGTAAAAACTATTTTTAATCTTATTTTTATCAATGTTAGATAGACGATAGTTGTCAAGCTGAGTTGAATGCATGTTGGCAATGAATAAAAGTTTGTCAGATCTTCCAATACAATGTTTAGTGGCATTTTTCAGACACACATGTAATAATTAGAATAACACCACTACTTAGATATTTCCAACCTATTGTTGATGTCAGAGTATATCGACAATATTATAATACAGTTGCACATGCTTTCTAATGCAACTGTAAGTGCTCTTGTTATTGGAGGTATCATATTGGTTTGATTGGTTGAAGTGGATAAATGTTTACAACTGGCATCATGTTAATCATGTTAGTGCCATGTTTTAAAAAATGTTTATTTATAAAAGACCACTTAAATGGTTCTACATATTTAGGTTCTATTGTTGAGGGTATACTGTTGAAAGTTGAAATACTGATTGTAGGTTGGTGTGACTGATTGTAGGTTGGTGTGACTGATTGTAGGTTGGTGTGACTGATTCCCTTGTGAAATAAATTATCATTATTGCTAAATATTTGATTATTTATTCATAAAAATATAATTACAAGTATTGCTCCAGAATATGTCTGCATCCATACAAGAGTAACTTCCCTTGCCAGAAGTGTAGTCTGCATCCATTGTAGAATTATTTCCCTTGGCAGTACATATACATGGGGATCAGTGCATCCATGGTAGAATTGTTTCCCATGGCAGTACATATACATGGGGTTCAGTCTGCATCCATCATAGAATTATTTTCCTTGGCAGTACATATACTTTGGGTTCAGTCTGCATCCATGGTAGAATTATTTCCCTTGGCAGTACATAGGGGATCATGGTATAATTATTTCCCTTGGCAGTACATATACATGGAGATCAGTCTGCATCCATCATAGAATATTTTTTTTTGGTAGTACATATACATGTGGATCAGTCTGCATCCATTGTAGAATTATTTCCCTTGGCAGGACATATGCATGGGGATCATGGTATAATTATTTCAATGGCAGTACATATATACATGGGGTTCAGTCTGCATCCATGGTATAATTATTTCCCTTGGCAGTAAATATACATGAGGTTCAGTCAGCATCCATGGTAGAGTTATTTCCCTTGGCAGTACATATACATGGGGTTCAGTCAGCTTCCATGGTAGAGTTATTTCCCTTGGCAGTACATATACCAGAGATGCCAACCACTACGATTTGTCCGTATTTTATACGAATTTCTATTCCATTTACCCCACTACGACCAGTTTGCATGCAACTACGAATTTCGTTCTGATCGTGGAAAAAAAAAATACAGTGACTGAATTAGGAAATGTTCTACGACTAACATAATTGAAACCATGAGAACTAATAACTCTTAAATGTACACAGTGCTCCAAGAATAGGATAGCCCGACGCCCGGGGCTCCTCGTAATCCATTCCGGGCCTGTCTCATTTTGCATACAAGGAGCCCGTCGGGCCTGTTTTAAAAAAAAGAAGAAAAAAAAAGAAAAGATTTTTATTTTATTTTACTTGATCCCCCATGTGTATTCTGAACTATGAAAACACTTGCAATAAAGTAATTAAAATGTGTTACACACAAATTGAAACAATAAGAAGTTTGAATATTTTGCCTGGCGTCGTGTCGCCATAGTGTCGGCAGTTTGTCACAACTTTGAGATCGACAATTTCTGACGTAAAACTACATTATCCTGCTATTAGGTTTGTGTTTTCTTTCCTCTTTGATAAGAAATACCATTTTTGTCACTCAAAACACATTAATGCATGAAAAAGTTCCTAATTGATGGAATTTCGATTGAATGTTTAAAATGTTCGGGCCGTAAAAGTGTGGTGTCCTAGTAGTTCGGATGGTACATAAATTCGGATTTTTTTTTGATTTTTTTTACGTAATCGAATAAGAACCTACACTCTAGTATAAATACTGATCACTGATTGTCAGTGAGATGACATTTCAGTCAATTGTTATAAAAAAGTAGAACGACTACTCTAGTAATTTTACAGATTGCCAGAGTGATGTGACATTTCATGCTGTGTTTCAGTGTATCATGATTAAAAATAGCTTGACTTTTCAGCATATATCAGTGTCATTTTTGGCCATAGAATGCAGGAGATTGCATCTCAGAATCAAAAAAAAATTCGCGACCCTCGCATTACAGATTTAACAACCAATGACTATAGATTGCATCCAAACAGTGTTGGCATCTCTGATATACATGGGGTTCAGTCAGCATCCATGGTAGAGTTATTTCCCTTGGCAGTACATATACATGGGGTTCAGTCAGCATCCATGGTAGAGTTATTTCCCTTGGCAGTACATATACATGGGGTTCAGTCAGCATCCATGGTAGAGTTATTTCCCTTGGCAGTACATATACATGGGGTTCAGTCAGCATCCATGGTAGAGTTATTTCCCTTGGCAGTACATATACATGGGGTTCAGTCAGCATCCATGGTAGAGTTATTTCCCTTGGCAGTACATATACATGGGGTTCAGTCAGCATCCATGGTAGAGTTATTTCCCTGGGCAGTACATATACATGGGGTTCAGTCAGTATCCATGGTAGAGTTATTTCCCTGGGCAGTACATATACATGGGGTTCAGTCAGCATCCATGGTAGAGTTACTTCCCTGGGCAGTACATATACATGGGGTTCAGTCAGCATCCATGCTTCCCATGGCAGTACATAAATCGTGGGTCCAAGCTTCATCCATTCTGGAGTTACTTCCCATGGCAGTACATAGTTTTGTCTATTCTAAGAGTTACTTCCCATGGCAGTACATGTATACACCATGAGTTCAGGCTTCATTTATGATAGAGTTACTTCCCTTGACAGTTTAGCTCCTATTGCTAAACAAAGAGTATTCACAGGTGCTGTACACGATCAATATCAGGAAGCTTTTACAGGCTTTTTGTACCACTGAGAAATTGAGTGGGATCATTAGCATGCACATGGTATGGCTCTCCCTGCACGCAGGACCGACGTCTTTTCATTCCCTCGAAAGTATTGCTCAACAGTATTTGCATACTTTCTTAGTATCTTGCCCGAATACAGAGGGAGTGTGCATGGACAAAATAATTAAATGTACAAATAAATGACCAAGTGTATATATTATATGGTAAATTAATGAATAAAATAAGTAAAATGTTTGGTATTTTCATTATTTTATTTTTCACATCAAAATACTGTGAAAATAAGGAGACACAAAACCTTTAACTTTCCTTAATATATATAATACTGACAAGTTTACTAACAGTGATTTAGACATGAAGAAATTGTGTTATAAACAGTGTATTATCCCGTACACGTATTACTGCTGACAAGTAAGTATCCACTAATTATGTATACATGCCTAGCAGAGTTTATGAATGTATTATTTCTATATTTAAACATACATAACTTAATCTTAGCCCCCAAGATATTCAAGTTTGTTGAAGGCTGTATACATAAGCATATTATTTATATGTTAGTCATAGGAACACATTTTGAAGATGTAATAGCCGCAAATAAACGTACCTCATTTCCCCTAATGCAAAATACCAATTTTTTGTTTGTTCTTTTTTTTTTTTTTCAAAGATTGAAAACTTATTGAATTTAGATTATTTTAAAAAAATGTTGCGGGGTAGGTGGGGTGGGCGGAGGATAGAGATTTTTGGAAACAAATGATCGAAAGTGTATTGAAATCTTTTTCCTTTTTTTTCTCTTTTTTAAGCTTCCATTAGAGGAGATGGTATTATCATGAAAATGGATTAAATAATGTCCTTTTAAATTCATTATTACAGAAAATAGTAAAAAAAACACACTAAAAAACTACCGTTAACAAGGCTGATAAATTGATCAAAAATACTGAAACACGATAAAATGCCCGGTTGTCAGATTCAAGAGCACATGTTCTCATAACCACTAGGTGACTTCAGTCTTGATGTTGAACTGAGAACATAACGTCATGTACAGTTATAACAGCACTTTGTGGAAGGCATTTATGTAAATCTACTGGTTGTTTTATAATGAGTCTAGAACTGAATTTAATGTTGTCTAATGGCTTAACAACACATTATAGGTTATTCAGTGCTGCCTCAGATATGTAGGAAGGATACATAGGAATCCAGGAACTTGCCCTACTCTTGCTAACAAAAAGATTCTATGGTTCTTTAACATGCTCCGAGGAGTAACTCCGACGTGGGACCGCACGGTTTATGTTCCCATCCGAGGGACCAGGCTAAGAACAAGTCTAGAAAGGAAAAGGGTCAGCTAAATGGGGAATTTTTTGTTTTGTTTTTTGTTTTTCCTATTGCGGCTGAAACAGCTTTATTTAAATTGTACACCACCTCAAAATGGATACTAACAATAACAATGGGTAACGGTATATATATATATAATAAGCACCCTCACATCGGCAGTATAATCAAGGGATAAATAATTGTACCATTCTGATATAATATCATTATACAAATGCAAACATAATTAGATACCAGCAGTAACTGTTGTTCAAAAGTTTACAAATGGTGACATATTCCATGCTTATTCATTTGACTTGCACGTAAGTTATCAATGACACAAACACCTTTCTCACTGGTCATGCACAGAACAATACACAATCGTCGTTATTCTACATGTTTAGGATAATGTGAAGATTGCATACAGCCAAGCCAGGTTCTAGACCATTTCATGAACTTTTTGATGCCTTTGTCCTCCCACATCCTTTTTCCCTCCCCCACCCCCACTCGAAATAGAAACTAAACTCTTACGGAGAGAAACTCTATAAGATTTTCCTTGTTCCAATCCTATTAACTTTTTACACGTTAAATTATATATGTTGTAAACATGTGGAAATAAAATATGTTTCAACCAAAAAACACGCGATTTCTTTTGAAGTGAAGTTTATTTTTTATTTTCCACTTCACTTTACGGGTAATTTCCTTTATCAACTAATTATTGTTTATGATAATTAAAAATACTGATCTTAATTAACTCCGCAAAAAAACCTTTCCAGTTCAGCTGTATGCCATCTATCTGTTACAAACAGAAACTTCACAATTCCGTAGCAAACAAAAGGTCTAGGCATACATGTAAACGAGCATCTAGCTACACCACCAGTAATATAACACAGTCACTCGGTAATTAATGTAATCATTGCGTTGTAGTTTTCTCTATAGATCAATAGTTTTCTTGCCAATATTTCTGATGTAGAAATTCACTGGAATTCCATGATGGCATCCATATTTCTATATCGGCACAATTTGCCAGAAATCTATTACAGAAGCACAAACTGGTGGTTTTAGATCTGTTTTATAATACCCATTTAGAAATAAACCCCAACATAAAACCCAACTTAAACCCCAACATAAAACCCCAACATAAACCCCTATAATTATTGTTTACTTCGTTTTTTTGATACTAATGTTTTTTTCAGCTTGATGTTCTTGACATGTTAGATAGTATGATATATTTCCAAGGTCAAACAACACCTGGAAACTGAGAGATATTCCAACTATTTATTTATATAAATGCCTTGAGTGTTTTTTCTCAATAACAGACACCAGGGACTGCCTCAAACCTAGCGTTCTACAGAGCCATTTGGCTTGAACCCAGTTTTGTCCTGAAAGTGATCATGCTATATCATAGATAGTGAAAAAAACAATTAACAGAATTATGAAATCGTGTGTTAATTAGCTGGTGTGTATTTATATTTTGTGTACAACACATGTTCTACATCTCTACCTGTAATTACTCTACGCTGTACAAGGAGGAATGGATAGTCGTTATTACATTACATATTATACATTATATACTATACAGATTTTCTGCTGCCGCAGTAAGGCCAAGAAATGCATTGTGTGAGTCAGTCTCAAAATACAAAAAAATAAATTGTTTATTCTTTCAACAAACTTCACTATTACTGGTATTCATTAATAGAAATAGAGACCTAATAAACCACTTAGATCTCTGATATAAATGAAGATTTGTGAAAAATTATAACACCCTCTGAATTCTTTATAATAGTGGTTACACTCTAGAACACTACAAAAGTAGTGCAAGACTATCATAACTACACACGAATAAAGACAGAGATACAATAGTATTGTGCTGAACTGGGGAAAACATGGTTTTAATAAATATCATTTTAGTTTATTACAACACATTTGTATTGCATTTTTAGACTAAAAGTTATACTTTTACAGAAAAGATACACCTTTAGGCTGAAGTTATATGTTTAGATCAGAGATATAAGTTTACACTTCAGTCTAAGATTATACCAGCTTTTTCAGGCTGATCAGGGTTTACAATGTCCAGCTGCTCATAAGTCATTCCTCCAAAACACCCCTTTGTAACATAAATGGATTGGTCTAAATTAAAGAAAGGACAGTCTATTATACATTCATAGCGGGCTAAGGGTTTGAAGTTTTCCCCAGTTATCACTGATAAGCCAGAGCATCTAGAGGATGCTGATTTTGGGATAATGTTTAAGGCTGACTTTGCCTTGTCTCATTGTTTTAGTTCTAGTACATGCTTATATTTTCATATACATGTTCTCCATTTAATTAAAAGTAAATATCTCCATGTTTTTTTTCTGAATAAGTTTAACTTACTTTATATTCGAATATTTATATCATGGAAATAAGCACACACATCATTTCCTTGACCTAACTGTAACATACTGATGATGTTGGTATTTATATAGGTACTTAAGCATCGTTGTTTGACGTTCCGTTCATGCTGAATACTATGGTACAATAACAGATACAATCTTATACCGACAGCAGATAGCATTCATTTGTTACCAGGCAACTGCCTGACTGGGATACAATCTTAATATATTAACCAGTTAAGTGATATATGATTATTATGTAAATACAAATAAAAAGTGAAGTCATGTAATAAACTGGATCACACAAACCAGGGTTATAATAAAAATATAATGTAACATAAAAACCCTGCACAAACATCGGTTGTTACAGAAGAATTCAGTAACCATGTGTTCAAAAAGCTGGCGGATAAACATTATAATTTTAGGAGTTACCAGTATATATAATAACAGTGAACAATTATTCTACCATTTTCCTATATTCATTTGAAAGGTCAAATAAAATGATATAATCGTGGTATGGCCTTTGCTACACTGCAGTTAGGTGGGAGGTAACATGTATACTATAACATGGCCTACAGTAAGGATTTTATATTTTGTAGCACGACCTTCCATAGAGCTATGAATTTCTGGAAACCTTCTAAGACTTTCTCGCAGCTATGTTATGTATGTTATACGGACAAGCAATTTGTATTCATCAGACAAAAAATAAAATATTAAAGGGGCACGCGGCAATCTTGATCTTGAATTAGAGTTAAAGTTAGCAGCTTGATTTACTTATCCAGTATCATTTTGACTTTAAAGAGAGTAGACATCATGACTGTTATATTTTTTAAAATTGTTTAAATACATTATTTCTGTATTAAGTTGATTAAATAGATAAAAATAACCTAAATGAGCCATAAACAACCAAACGAAATTACGTTGAACATATAAAATAAAATATTTATTTCCTTACTATGATTATGTGCCAGGGTTAGCTGTTTTAAACTTAGGTGGTAAAAAAATTGCAATGTTAGCATTATTTGTAGATATTGCCAAAGTAAACCACATGACAGCTTTTTATTAGTTAGACTTTCCTCTATGGCCTGATAAAACTTATTGTAATTTATAATTATTAATTGTTGGGCTTAAAATTTGTCATTTCATGACCTTTTTTTTTTAATTTAGCAACAAACTCTTGTGTACCCCTTTTAAACATGTTTGAATGAAATGAAATACATTCAGATTCTATATTTATAATTATTTATTATTGGGCTTAAAAATTGTCATTGCATAACTTTTGTTCTTCTTTTTTAATTTAGCAACAAACTCTTGTGTACCCGTTTTAAACATGTTTGAATAAAATTAAATAAATTTAGATATCAACAGTTAGTAATATGTAAAAATTGCTTTTAACTATTCTAATAATTAATATTGTGATTTATGTATTAAAAAAATGGGGAAGAGGGGGGAAATGGGCAAGTTTTAAACAAATCTAGATTGTCACATGTCCCTTCAAAAAAAAAAAGCCCCAATCATAAACTCACAAAGCTGACACCCAAATAATATATCAAATAGTATATGTCAAACTTAACAAAGATAGTTCATAAAACAATATTACATAATAAATATTTAATAACATTTTATTTAACAATAAAGTTGCACTTTTTAATAAATATGGTTTCTATGGTAAGTCAGTTATTTCTAATGGAAAATTGTGGTCATACATTCTGTAAAAGACATTGGTATAACAAAATCAAGTGTCAAACCTCACATTTCTCCTTCAGGTCATTTTATCTGTCTTAGCTATTTGAAATATATATATCAAGTTGTCCGGTTATGAAAAGTATCAAATTAAATTGGATTTTTAAGTCTTGACAATTAGGACCTATAATGAACTCAGATGTCGCTAAAATATTGTTCCTTTTTTCTAGGATTTCTGTAATTGTTGATGCCTTTGACCAATAATTCGTCCTTATAGTACCAATTTTGGTAAAGTTTTCGACATATAGTGGTTAAATTTCGTATCTTATAAACTAAATTTCAATATTATGCAACCTCAAGGTCATGTCATATTAACCACAAATACAGGGACCTAACTGAATTTAAGAATATATATTATACTTAAGTAATATTTACAGTGGAAATGTAAATAACAATTATTAAAGTTATGTATTTTAATAGAATCAATACATGGACATCTACACATTTTATAAATAGTTATTAACACAATGACGTGAGGAAGAAGCATCATAATTTAGGTATTTGACAAATATACTGAAAGAAAAGGAAACGTATAATGGGTATTTCCGCTATATATTGTATGTTTTATATGCTACTCAGCTAATCAAATGGTACAAGGCGACATTAGGCCTGTCCTTTCGGAAAGACCGAACCCACCAATGGTTACCCCTTTAAAGTTTCATTATCGGCAAAATGCGCATTTGGCTCTAAACGTTGCAATCTCTTAACATTAAAAACAATACTGAAATGACTTGACTTTTTCAAGCGAAACTTCAACATTTATGAATTTCGTGTAACAAAGTATACTTTGATGAAAAGGTCTACTACATGACAGATTTGTCCTTTCTGTAATTAGTTGTAGCCCCTTTTTGTAAAAAACACATTTATATCTGGAATATTATGTAGAATTAGATGTATATAATAGTGTAGTATAGGCAATTTTTACATTATGCATTTCTTTTTCCTTTCAGTATATAAACAAATACTAGAGAGTGTCAACATGCACAGGAACTTGTCCACTGACTTGTATCACGTTTTGTTGTTGTTTTTATACCAACATATTAAACTGACTTTCAGTACTTTGATTTGATTAGTATACCAGCACCTTCACCTAGTTTAGTACTGTCAGGTCTTTGCTTCTACCCTTCCTTTTAACTACGTTAATTTAATTCTTTGATTATAACAGTACTTACGTTCATACTTTGAGAATACAATTAACTTGGAACTACTTTCTGCAACAATTTGTTTACTTCGAATAACACGAATAATCAAAGTACTGAAAGTACTGAACGAATCTACTTTCAATAATAAGATTGTTCAGTACATTGTTTACTTTGAGAAAAAAAATGAACTGAACTGACATGAATAATCAAAGTACTTCCAGTACTGAAATAATCTAAGATACTGTTATAATTACAATACTGAAATTCAGTTCAAGTTATTGGTATTCTAAGAGTTTGTTTAAATACTGATTACTAGCATCCTTTCCCTTTAACTTTCCCCATGTGTTATATCAGTATTTTGATTTTTAACCAGAAAGTTACGTCTAATGCATTCTATACCACTTTCTGTGATATTCTGCAATGTCATTCTTGTGGTTTCAGTGTCATTCATATGATTGCACTTTTTAAATGTGAAACTCTAAAGTATATCTGGAATACTTCAGTTAAATAGCAATGCCATGGCGTAATGCTCCGAAGTTTGATATCATTTTGACAGTAATAAACTAAATTTGATCTGTAAATCAATCTCAGAAGGTAGATCTACCAGCAATTACACAAGTTCCTGTGGACACCTTTCAAACGTTCGTCTTCACAGTTCTTGAAACGCATTCAAATAAGAGGGAAACACCACAAACAAATTATTATTTTTCTTTCTAAACTTAAACAAGGTAATACATTGTTAAATTTGGAGAATGTTATGAGTTTAGGACAAACACACACACAAACACAAGCAAATGAAAATGCCGCATTACAATGGTTAGGCAATGTGCGTATTGAAGAGATACCGAACATTTAGATAAAGCCGCGATGTACATATGGCGGGTATACTGGCTGTGCAAATCTCATTTACATATGGTCACATATTAAACTCGTGTTTAATACCGTTAAGTAAGAACAATTAGTCTAGATCTATCTAAACCCCTGCATTTTTTTCAAGGACAGTCGCAGATGATGGAGACTAACTTACAACATTTGCAAAGAAATAGTTCAGGACATCATTTTGCCTAGCTTTTCAGAAAGGGTCATCATCCGCGTTAGCTTCCAAGATGCAGCCAATCACTGCATTCGTTTCAAGAAGCAGCCAATCACAGCGTTCGAGTCAACAAGCAGCCATTCACTGAGTTTGTTTCAAGAAGCAGCCAGTCACTGCGTTCGTTTCAAGAAGCAGCCAATCACTGCGTTCGTTTCAAGAAACAGCCATTCACTGCGTTCGATTCAACAAGCAGCCAATCACTGCGTTCGCTTCTAGAAGATACCCAATCATTGTCTTGATAGCAAGATCAAATTCCTGAGTGTTAGTTACAATATGTATAGGGACAACCAGAAATCAGGACAGCTTGAAGCACATACACGACAATAACGAGGATGAACAGGGTCGTTACAATACTAAAGCATTTTCCAACCTGATTAACAACTATAAAAGTCCATAAAAATCCAATTAATTATTACATGTAACCACCTGGCATTGAATCGGTCGGGAATCTACGCTCGCGACGCCCTACCCTTTGTCGGAGTTGAATCTATTTTAGCATCTCTTCAATTTAGATACCTGTTAGGAGGAAACAAAGAAACAAAATTGAAAATCATTCCTGTTTAACAAAATTGAAAATCATTCCTTTTTGGTAGATATATGTAATCACAGCACAGGTTTCTCTTGCGAAATCAAAATTCTGGAAAGATATATATTTTAAATAAACAATAAAACTTATAAAGGTATACCTTCTGCACCTTCCATGCTTAAAATCCGTGCTAAAACTTTGGCAAATGTATACAAACAAAATATTTAATTGAAACATGCAAACTTAAGATAATTTAATTTAAGTGTATACATTGATTAACGGCTTATCAACACATTGATTAGGTTATTTCCCGGCACAGAGAGTGGCAGGAATATGATAGGAATCCAGGAACCATACCTTACTCTAACTATCGAAAACATTCATATTAAATGGTTCCTTAACGATCTCGGAGAAGACTCCGATACAGCCCGGTAACGTCTCATGATTACAACCAGGAGTCTTTATTGTAAATAAGTAGTAAGCTGCGAATAAAATGAAAAATACATACATTGACTATCAGCTACTAATTAAATATTATTAACGAACGTCTTGGATAACTCGAAATCTTTTAAATAAGTCGTTAAATAAACAAAATAGGTGTTTTCATAAAACAAAAATGAGGGGAAAAGAAGGAGGGTATGTTATTTTCCAAGGGTTAGAGGTTGTAAATTATGATGGAAAACAAGCATAAGACACACTGCACGCTCATTCACTTCCAAGTAAAACGAGGTAAGGTGATGAATACGAACGGGGTAAGGTGAATGAAAATGAGTTGGTTTGCAGACAGCATCCGTACCAACCAAATATTAGCACACCATGACGTTGAAACAAGGTTCATTTGTAAAGTAGAAAGTCACTGTGTTGATGATCACCAATACATTTCCTGTCTGGTAGCGAGGAGATTGGTATACCATCACGCCGCCGGTCTGGTAGCGAGGAGATTGGTATACCATCACAGCCTCCTGTCTGGTAGCAAAGAGACTGGTACACCATGACACCTACTTCTTGTATGGTAACGTCGAGACTGGTACACGATCACACTTGCTGTCTGGTAGTGAGGAGACTGGTAACGTTTCACAGTAACGTGGAGAACGGTATCCACCACACCTACTGTATGCTAACGTGGATATGTGCTAACGTGTATACTTAGTATCTAAGAAATACCGCATCATCAACTTAGTTCAATTTGTAGTGTAAGACTAACTGCGGCTTCCATTTTTCTTCACGCATTTGTTGAGCTCTATTCCATGTGTTCTTCATCTAATAAACGAGGAGAATCTATGCAAATTGCATAAGCCATTGGATATATTTGAGTTTTGCATATACTGTCAGCACAGAGGGGCACTAGGTATTACAGACCTATTGACTAAATTTGTTCCACTAATATGATTGTTTATAATTTAAAGATCACACCGACCGACTATTTCTTTTGAGCGAATTTAGCTAATCTCGCCGAAACCCCTCCTTGACTATCGAGAAATTTTGCCCTAGCAGGTCTATCCGATTTGTTGCCATTCTCTGTTTGTTCTTTTTGTTTGGTTTCATCCGAAAGCTTAGAACTTTTAGGCGACGAAATGTCATTAATTTTAATTTTATTTGTTTCGACTTTTGTTGTGGCACTATCTTCAGTCGATTCTACTTGAACATTTACCTCTGAATCAAGAGTAACGTTTTCACCAGCTTGAATTTCGAAACTTATTTCTGCACTCTCAATCGTCGAAGTCTCGGTTACATCTGCGCTGCGCTCAGCTTGAATTTCAAAACTGATTTCTGCACTCTCACTTGTCTCAATCGTCGATGTCTCGGTTACATCTGCGCTGCTTTCAGCTTGAATGTCAAAACTTATTTCTGCACTCTCACTTGTCTCAATCGTCGAAGTCTCGGTTACATCTGCGCTGCTTTCAGCTTGAATGTCAAAACTGATTTCTGCACTCTCACTTGTCTCAATCGTCGATGTCTCGGTTACATCTGCGCTGCTGTCAGCTTGAATTTCAAAACTGATTTCTGCACTCTCACTTGTCTCAATCGTCGATGTCTCGGTTACATCTGCGCTGCTGTCAGCTTGAATTTCAAAACTTATTTCTGCATTCTCACTTGTCTCAATCGTCGATGTCTCGATTACATCTGCACTGCTTTCAGCTTGAATGTTAAAACTGATTTCTGCAGTCTCGCTTGTCTCAATCGCCGATGTTTCGGGTACATCTGCACTGCTTTCAGATTGAATGTCAAAACTTATTTCTGCACTCTCACCTGTCTCAGTCGTCAATGTTTCGGCTACAGCTGTGCTACTCTCAGATTGAATGGCTGAAGTAACTTCTGCGTTTTTGTCGGTTTCAACTGCAGTCGAATCATTTACAACAACTTCAGTTTCAGCACCTGCATCAATTGTGAGCCCAGTCTCTCCTTGTACAGCCAATATAGTAGTCTCGTTTACCACAGAGGTTGTGTCCACTAGGATATTACTCCTTACATCTCCAACATTTGACTGTGATGTATTATCAGCTTCAGTTTCTACGCCAACAGATAACGTTGCTTCAGCAGATTCTACATGTTGGATGGAGCTCTCAGTAACGATTACTGGTTCAGCTGAGTCTTGCTTTTGAGCCTCGGTCTCAACTTCAATAATTGCTTCCTTTGTGCTCGGTTCCTCAGTGGAAACGGGTTTATCATCCTGACCTATCGTTACAGTTTCATTCACGGTTACAGCCTCCTCGCTTACGGTAACAGTATCTTTATTTACAGCGACAATCTCTTCACTTACTACAATAGTATCTTCACGTGTGGTTACAGTTTCTTCATTTACGACAGCAGACTCTTCACGTGTAGTAACTGTGTCGGAAGTAGTTGCATCGATTGTCACTTGCGAGTCGGTGGCTTCTGTGACAATTTTCGATTCATCATCAGCACTGGTGTCTACGTTTACAGTTTGTGCGTCTAGTGATTCTTCTGGAACGGGCACCACATCTGCCATAGGTTCTTCTGTAACACTCGGTGGAGATGACTCTTTTATATCAGCACTGACTTCAACACTTGACTCAGTTGAAACAACTTCAGCAGTTGACTCATTCAAAGCCGACTTCGTGTCATTTACTGTAATAGAGTCATTGTCTGTGCTTTCGCTTACAGTAATCTTTACATTCTCTTCTACTTCTGATACGTTCATTCCACCATGTTCGTCGGTTTTATGTAAAATAATTTCTGCTGACTCCGACTGAGACAATGCTACAGTGTCTTGTTTATCTTCATGAACGGCACCAGTTGCTACCTTCGTAGTTGTACCGGAAGTTTCTGTAATAATTTTTTGAGTGTTCATGACAGTCGTTGAAGTTACTCCTGCTGTAGTTTTAACCACCGTTGTTTTTCGTTCATTACTGTCGTGTTTCAAGTTTAACTCTTCGGCAACAGAGGAAACGATTTTTGTAACAGGGATAAAACCAGCAGATTTTTGTGTTGGTGTTACGACGATTGGTGTACCGGTTGGTGAAGCAGGTTTTCGAGTTGGTGGCTCTACGTGTCTAACTCGCTCTCTTCTATGTGTTGTTTGCTGTACGGTAGTATGGACTGGCTGGACATGCACTGATTGTTGTTGTGGATGGTGCGGTTGTTGAATTATGTAATGCTGTTGCTGCTGCGGTGGATGTTGTTGAACTTGCGGATGGTGTTGCAGCTGATGCGGCTTTTGTTGCATTTGTGGATGGTGCTGTTGCGGTTGCTGCGACGGTGATAGAATTTGCGGATGGTACGATTGTTGCCGCGTCTGTTGTTTAATTTGTGAATGCTGTTGTTGTTGCTGCTGCGGTTGTGGTAGAATTTGCGGATGATATGGTTGTTGCTGCGGCTGTTGTTGAATTTGTGGATGATGTTGTTGTTGTTGCTGTGGTTGTGGTATAATTTGCGGATGATACGGTTGTTGCTGCGGCGGTTGTTGAAATTGTGGATGTTGTTGTTGCGCTTGCTGCGGCTTAGGTAGAATTTGCGGACGGTACAATTGTTGCTGCGTCTGTTGTTTAATCTGTGGATGCTGTTGTTGTTGTTGCTGCGGTGGTGGTATAATTTGCGGATGATATGGTTGCTGTTGCGGCTGTGGTTGAATTTGCGGAAAATGTTGTGGCGGCTGTTGTTGCTGTGGCGATGGTAGCTGTGGATCCCTTCTCTTATGACCGTATTGTTGTTCAAAATTCTGATTGACCAATAGTAAAGGTCGTTTTTGCTGTTTCATGTGGTAATTTTCCTGTGCTTGCTGTACATATTGTTGTTGTGCAGCAACCGGGCTGAATACCGAAGAATGATCCATATTCGGAGATGGAGCCGGTGGCATTTGCCTAGGAGCAGAATGTACACCTTCATACAGTTTTGATGAGGCGACAGATGCTTGCGCGGGAATTTCCGCTGGGTGACTTTTCGAATCTTTGAACCTTGTTTCATCCTCATCTTGTATATGAGAAGATCGATACCTATAAGGGGACTCACCCTCTGAAGAGAAATTTCTCGGGTTTAACTCCGACAATTCAGCCATCCTCCTTTTCCCTTCATTATAAGCCCTCAGGACAACACCCTCTCCCGGCGTGCTTCCTGTGGGTAGTACTGTACCTTCTTCATGCGCTTCAGAATATTGAAGCGATTCCTGGATGATTTTAAATGATCTGGATTGCACATCAGGATTGGTGTAGCCTCTGTATTCGGTTGGCTCTTCCGCCGGTTGGCTAGATCGAGACGCGTGGACTGGTCGGCTGTCTACGTGGTCGATGCCAGCATTTGCTGCATTCCTGAAACGACGTGCATGCAATGATAAACTTTGAAATAATTATTTCGACAACAGTCGTAGTGGGGATTGTTATCGCTTAATCAAGCAATGCTTTCCTCCTTTCCATTGGTACCGTGTTAGTCACGATGTGAAACCATAACATTTCTTAAATTAATTGTATGAGCACATTTGCTTTCGTTCTAATCCTATAATAATAAACGTTTTAATAAATGTTTAAACCCAATCTCATTAAAATCATATCCGAATTACGCTTTGATACTCTCCACTATTGGCGGATAGTATGGTAGCGAACAGTACGGTAGCGTGATAACGTCTGATTTTAATGAGATTGATATAGTATACGATGGTATACATCATTGTATAAAGTACATACATCATTCAAGACAGATTGCTCCAAACGTAGCCAGTGCAGGTTGGCAGGAACCCAATCATGTTTGTTTACCTTGAAACTTCGTAATCAGACTCGCAGGAAGGCTTTTTATGACAGCCTGTCAAAACTGTTCACAGCTGCTCAACTTCACGTTCATTTTGACAAGCTTTAAAATCCTTATGCTGATGATCAGTTTGTAGGATAAACAAGGATTATAACATATCACACATAAAGTTATGCTTAACTCTGAGAGATCAAATAAAGCAACGGACCTACAATTACTTGTACCTTAAACGCGGGTCAGCTTCTACTGAAGTAAAGTACGCAGTGGCGTAGCTTCCAATAAGCACCGTAGGCACGTGCCTACACATTGTCCCCATAAATCAAAAAAATAAAAATGCAAAAAATGCAATAAAAACTGAGGAGGGTAGGGAGTGGAGGGGTATGGTCAGCTCATACCAATTTTTACTCATGGTCTTTTCAGAAAATAAAAGTCGAACTGTTTTCGCTCGCGTCTTTCGGAATCAAACACATCATGATTGTGCACAATTTCGAAAGATTTTCAGAAAGCAAGTATTCATATGATAATTAATATATCTTATTTTGTTCTGTTCCGATGTTTTTGTTGCGAAATCGCAGATTTAAAAAGCTTGAAATCGCGGGTTAAAAAGATATTGTTCGCTGCTTAAAATACCGACAGAATGCAGGATTTGCCTTCCTTCTAAAAAAATCCTAGACCTTGTGCCTACACTGATTTAGGCACAGCTACGCCCCTGGACTACGAGACCTACAGTAGAAAACAAGGTCAAAACGTAAGTGACTTGCATCGCGTTCATATACGTAATAACTCATAAACAATGTCAGAAGATATCACATATATTGATTGATTTGTTTATTAGATATGAATTAATAATTAAGATATCGGATATGAATTAATAATAAAGATATCCTGTATCAGATATCTACATTAATAATAGAGATATAGTACGTAAATGAGATATAGAATATATAAATATATGTTTCTTAATTAGTACATTTGATATCTCAAATAATCATGAATCAAGATACATGGCAAAGAGATATCAGAACAAATTGAACAAAATTTGAATTAATAATGAATACATCTTATTTAATATTGAAGATATCTTTATAATATTTCATATATTTTAAAATTACATGATATCTCAATTTTGTAGATATTTACTATTATGTAAGAAAACTCCTAACATACAAGATAATAGGTCAATACCGGATCCATAATTCAGATTCTGCAATATTGAACTTAGGTAAAATGTTTTGCATCGGATTTGTTGTAAAGAAACTGCTGGATCATAGTACACTGTGGCTGCTGTTGTTGTATTGTGCCTGTGGCACATACAAGTTGTGATTTTGGCAAAGAATCAGAAATACAAGAAGATAGTGGGTGTTAGAGTTGGTACGATAGAAGCTGTTTCCAGTAATTTAATGATAGCAGTGTATGTCCAAATAAGAAAATATGTTTGCCTTTTTACAATGGTGCACTTTGAAATTCGGACGATGTGATAACATGGCTTATTTTATTTAGAAATCATGTCTCGTCTTCTCTCGCTGGATAAATGGAACAATTTATTTGATATTAAAAAAACACACAAAAAATTTGAATAAAATTGTATCATACCTTTTGGATATAAAGGGCACAATTTCAGCCATATAAGTATTCTTTCTGATATTATGTTCACGTAAATAAAATTGAATGACTGTCATGTACTTTATTGTTGACACTGCTCATGCCTAACGTATGCATTTGGTTGAACATTTCATTTGACCATATCCCATCATACACCTTGGACTTCGTTATAAGGCCTGTTATAACAGATGACCCATCTGTTCCATTTCGGAATGTTATCAAAGTATATTGTGAAACTTACTTTACACTGTACTTGCAGAAAGCATAGACTTCCCTGTATTGTAACATGGTGTGAGTGCAGGGGAGTTAGTTGTAGCATGTGTGCCAGATTCAGAATGTTAACATGCGTCAACATTCGGCAGATGAAAACGTAGTATTCTGTTAAAGATGTTAATTTCATGTTGCCTCTTACAATAGCTTTGAGACGTATATATATTTTCCAGGCTGAGATTTCTTTAAAACTACGTTTACTTCTGAATTGCATTTTTCTCAACCCAAAATAGAATTATCACTACTCTCGGTTCTGTTAATTGTTGTTTTTTTGCGATAGTTTAATAAAAGAAATACTACAATGGCATTTACGTACGCAATTTGTGAGTTTGTGTTTAATTATCAAAATCGTTTAAAAATGTCTTCAGTGTATTGATTACAAATACATGATATGCATGCAATTCTTTTTTGTGTGTGTGTGTTCGACCATTATTTGTTTTATCCATATACACGAACATAATAAGAAAAGGTTAAAGACCTTCAGATCCCTTTCATTTCAAAATAAATTATTTTTTAATAAATATTCAAATTTTTGTAAATTTTATTTTCAGTTTTTAAGTTACTTCGGAACTTTTTGTCTGTAACTTAATACATTTTTATTTACATTTTTGAAAAAAACTTTGTTTTGTTATAAATAAATATCCAAATATCTTTTAATTTATGCCTTTTTTTTTTAGATTTTCTCCAAAAATGTTAAGATGTATAAACTTTGTTTATTCTAAACATTTTTCCCATGTACATTAAATTCAGGTCGGCCAGAAATTCAAGACGACCGACAAAGCTGAAAATAGATTTTTAAAAACAAGTTTATAGCGATTAATATAATAGAATGTTTAAAGAACATTAAACTGTCTTATATTGCAATAAACTTGTATTTTAAATAGTCTAGTTTTCGGCGGTTTTTGGTTTAAATTTCGATATTCTGGGCCAAAAGAAATGGCATTTTTAAATCTCTGATCCTTTAGGAATGTCTCTTTTGTAGCTCTTGACACCTTTACATTTAAAGAAATACTATACATGCTATAACGACTTCTGTTTTGCTATATTTTAATCTTAATTTAAAATTTCGTAACTATTCCAAAAATCAGCAACTTTAATTCATTTTGTGTTGATTTCCCCCCAAAATTTCAGGATTTATGTATTTTATTCATTCAAAATATTTGTTTTCATGAACATGTATATAACAGATAACTTTAAGGACTTTCAATCTTCTTATATTGAAATGAAAATGATATTTTTAAAAGTAATCCCGTTTTTAGTGATTTTGGTTCAAATTTGCAACTTTTGGCCCAAAATATCCCAGTTTTTCCAAACTCTGATCATTTAGAATTTTACATATATCTCAGGACATCTTTAGATGATTGAAAACACTTTAAAACTTCTATTTTGTTTAATTGGAAGTGTCAATAATGTTTTAGATAATTATTCCAAAAATCTGCGATTTTTATGCTTTTTTTGCTGATTTCCCCCCAAAATGGCAAGTTGTATACGTTTTGTTCATTTCAAATATTATTTTTTTATTTATATGAATATAACAGACAACTTTCGAAAGCTTCAGCTCCCTAATATTATGTAATGATAATACTATTTAAAAAATTATTCCAGAATTTAGCGATTTTGTTCAAATTTCCATGTTTTTGCCCAAAAATAATGTGTTAAGCTACCGTTTCAGAAAAACTATCCATGGCTATTTCTTTTTTACTAAGATATATCTAAATGGTGGTAGTCAGCTGAGTTGGAACCGAAAAGTTGAGTAGCCCATTTACTATTAGCATATGTTCACGTTTCAGGAATAGTATACGCTGAGGGCATGCCTATCATAAGTGCTGGTTAAAGGATCTACAGGATGTACTGGTTTAAGGATCTACAGGATGTGCTGGTTTAAGGATCTACAGGATGAGCATGCTCATACTAATCTGATCCCGTGTTGTATCCCGATTTGTACACTGCTATGTAGAGAACTTGAATACAGCTGGTGACGGTTTTATTCTGTTATCGCATGCCTGGGGGAACTTTCTCTTGTCCAAAGTCGTATGATATAATCAATACAGGAAACTTCATCTTGTCCAAAGTCGTATGATATTTTCAATACAGGAAAACGAAAATGTATTGATATTTCGTACACTTTTCAAAAAGTGTGCCATTATACCAGATAGCATACAAGGGGGCGTGGCTAGCAATAAAACAGTTATAGAATATCCAACTTAGTTTTACACGCATATATCATGAAAATATATCGGCTTACGCCTCGATATATTTAATGATATATAGAGGATTTGACATGAGTTGTCATTTCATACAAAAGTTAATTAAACGAGTTCAGGAATGTGTTATTAAGCGAGCCTCAGGCGAGCTTAATAACAAATTCCTGGACGAGTTTAATAACATTTTGTATGAAATGACGAGTGTCAGATCCTTTTTATCACATGAATTTTGAAATTTTGAATTTGAATTTTTCAAGTTTTGAAATTTTTGAATTTTGAATTTTGAATTTTGAAATTTTGGAATATTGAATTTTTGGAATTTTGAAATTTTGAATTTTGAATTTTGAAATTTGAAATTTTGGAATTTTGAATTTTGAATTTTTGGAATTTTGGAATTTTGAATTTTGAAATTGGAATTTTGAATTTTGAATTTTGAATTTTGAATTTTAAATTTTAAATTTTGAATTTTGAAATTTTGCATTTGGAATTTTGAATTTTGGAATTTTGAATTTTGAAATTTTGGAATTTTGAATTTTGAAATTACGGTCGCCTTGTATTACACATGGTTAATACAAGGAAATACGTAATGGGTATATTATACGGAATACAAGCAGTTTCATGTGATAAATGCTCGTAACACCTCGTTGGACATTCTATAACTAATACTTAACTAACCGTTGTATGAGAAGATCGAGCTCATTTCCAGCGCGAATAATTTCCATCTTGGCCTGTTCATGAGTCAGGTGGTGTGCCTGGGTGCTGCCTATAGCCAGCAGTCGGTCTCCCTCTCGCAATCCCTGTCTATGAGCTATACTCTTCGGATTTATCTGAAATAGCGATATGCTACAGTTTGCTGGTGATATATATATAAAGTTACAGCTGGAGGGAGTTATACGGTACTGGTTCTACCAAGTAAAGAAATGTGCGGTCTGCCTCTACAACGAAAAAATCGACCGTCAAATATTGTCTAAATGTGCTGTAAATGACGTAAAACACCATTCAACCAACAAACTAAAGTTTAACGTAACTCCACATTGTCGGAGATACACTCTTTGACTGTCTGAAATAACGCCATTGTGGTGTAGATACAGTCTTTGATTGTCTGAAATAACGACACAGTGGCGTAGATATAGTCTTTGACTATGTCTGAAATAACGACCTAGTGGTGTAGATAAAGTCTTTGACTATGTCTAAAATTACAGTCTGACTATGTCGTAAATAACGCCACAATGGCTTTGACTATGTCTAAAATAACGTCATAGTGGTGTAGATACAGTCTTTGACTATGTCTAAAAGAACGTCATAGTGGTGTAGATACAGTCTTTGACTGTCTGAAATAACGACATTGAGGTGTAGATACAGTTTTTGACTATGTCTAAAATAACGACATTGTGGTGTAGATACAGTTTTTGACTATGTCTGAAATAACGACATAGTGGTGTAGATACAGTCTTTGACTATGTCTGAAATAACGACATAGTGGTGTAGATACAGTCTTTGACTATGTCTAAAATAACGACATTGTGGTGTAGATACAGTCTTTGTCTATGTCTGAAATAACGACATAGTGGCGTAGATACAGTCTTTGACTGTCTGAAATAACGACATAGTGGTGTAGATACAGTCTTTGACTATGTCTGAAATAACGTCATAGTGGTGTAGATACAGACTTTGACTATGTCTGAAATAACGACATTGTGGTGTAGATACAGTCTTTGACTATGTCTAAAATAATGTCATTGTGGTGTAGATACAGTTTTTGACTATGTCTGAAATAACGACATAGTGGTGTAGATACAGTCTTTGACTATGTCTGAAATAACGACATAGTGGTGTAGATACAGTCTTTGACTATGTCTAAAATAACGACATTGTGGTGTAGATACAGTTTTTGACTATGTCTAAAATAACGTCATAGTGGTGTAGATACAGTCTTTGACTATGTCTGAAATAACGACATTGTGGTGTAGATACAGTCTTTGACTATGTCTGAAATAACGACATAGCGGTGTAGATACAGTCTTTGACTATGTCTGAAATAACGTCATAGTGGTGTAGATACAGTATTTGACTACGTCTGAAATAACGTCATAGTGGTGTAGATACAGTCTTTGACTATGTCTGAAATAACGACATTGTGGTGTAGATACAGTTTTTGACTATGTCTGAAATAACGACATAGTGGTGTAGATACAGCCTTTGACTATGTCTGAAATAACGACATAGTGGCGTAGATACAGTCTTTGACTGTCTGAAATAACGACACAGTGGCGTAGATACAGTTTCTGACTATGTCTAAAATAACGTCATAGTGGTGTAGATACAGTCTTTGACTACGTCTGAAATAACGACATAGTGGTGTAGATACAATCTTTGACTACGTCTGAAATAACGACATAGTGGTGTAGATACAGACTTTGACTGTCTGAAATAACGACATAGTGGTGTAGATACAGTCTTTGACTGTCTGAAATAACGACATTGTGGTGTAGATACAGTCTTTGACTATGTCTGAAATAACGACATAGTGGTGTAGATACAGTCTTTGACTATGTCTGAAATAACGACACAGTGGCGTAGATACAGTCTTTGACTGTCTGAAATAACGACATTGTGGTGTAGATACAGTATTTGACTACGTCTGAAATAACGTCATAGTGGTGTAGATACAGTCTTTGACAATGTCTAAAATAACGACATTGTGGTGTAGATACAGTTTTTGACTATGTCTAAAATAACGTCATAGTGGTGTAGATACAGTCTTTGACTACGTCTGAAATAACGACATAGTGGTGTAGATACAATTTTTGACTACGTCTGAAATAACGACATAGTGGTGTAGATACAGACTTTGACTGTCTGAAATAACGACATAGTGGTGTAGATACAGTCTTTGACTGTCTGAAATAACGACATTGTGGTGTAGATACAGTCTTTGACTATGTCTGAAATAACGACATAGTGGTGTAGATACAGTCTTTGACTATGTCTGAAATAACGACACAGTGGCGTAGATACAGTCTTTGACTGTCTGAAATAACGACATTGTGGTGTAGATATAGTTTTTGACTATGTCTAAAATAACGACATTGTGGTGTAGATACAGTTTTTGACTATGTCTAAAATAACGACATTGTGGTGTAGATACAGTCTTTGACTATGTCTGAAATAACGACATAGCGGTGTAGATACAGTCTTTGACTATGTCTATAATAACGTCATAGTGGTGTAGATACAGTCTTTGACTACGTCTGAAATAACGTCATAGTGGTGTAGATACAGTCTTTGACTATGTCTAAAATAACGACATTGTGGTGTAGATCGATCTTTGACCATGTCTGAAATAACGACATTGTGGTGTAGATACAGTTTTTGACTATGTCTTAAATAACGACATAGTGGAGTAGATACAGTCTTTGACTATGTCTGAAATAACGACATAGTGGCGTAGATACAGTCTTTGACTGTCTGAAAAAACGACACAGTGGCGCAGATACAGTCTTTGACTATGTCTAAAATAACGACATTGTGGTGTAGATACAGTCTTTGACCATGTCTGAAATAACGACAATAGATACAGTTTCTGACTATGTCTGAAATAACGACATAGTGGTGTAGATACAGTATTTGACTGTGTCTAAAAGAACGACATAGTGGTGTAGAAACAGTCTTTGTCTATGTCTGAAATAACGACATAGTGGCGTAGATACAGTCTTTGACTGTCTGAAATAACGTCATAGTGGTGTAGATACAGACTTTGACTATGTCTGAAATAACGATATTGTGGTGTAGATACAGTCTTTCACTATGTCTGAAATAACGTCATAGTGGTGTAGATACAGACTTTGACTATGTCTGAAATAACGACATAGTGGTGTAGATACAGTCTTTGACTATGTCTGAAATAACGTCATAGTGGTGTAGATACAGACTTTGACTATGTCTGAAATAACGTCATAGTGGTGTAGATACAGTTTTTAACTGTCTAAAATAACGTCATAGTGGTGTAGATACAGTCTTTGACTATGTCTGAAATAACGACATAGTGGTGTAGATACAGTCTTTGACTGTCTGAAATAACGACATAGTGGTGTAGATACAGTCTTTGACTATGTCTGAAATAACGTCATAGTGGTGTAGATACAGTCTTTGACCATGTCTGAAATAACGACATTGTGGTGTAGATACAGTCTTTGACTGTCTGAAATAACGTCATAGTGGTGTAGATACAGTCTTTGACTATGTCTGAAATAACGTCATAGTGGTGTAGATACAGTCTTTGACCATGTCTGAAATAACGACATTGTGGTGAAGATACAGTCTTTGACCATGTCTGAAATAACGACATAGTGGTGTAGATACAGTCTTTGACTGTCTGAAATAACGTCATAGTGGTGTAGATACAGTCTTTGACCATGTCTGAAATAACGACATTGTGGTGAAGATACAGTCTTTGACGTGAAGATACAGTCTTTGACCATGTCTGAAATAACGACATAGTGGTGTAGATACAGTCTTTGACTATGTCTGAAATAACGACATAGTGTTGTAGATACAGTCTTTGACTATGTCTGAAATAACGACATCTTTGACTATGTCTAAAATAACGTCATAGTGGTGTAGATACAGTCTTTGACTATGTCTAAAATAACGTCATAGTGGTGTAGATACAGTCTTTGACTGTCTGAAATAACGACATTGTGGTGTAGATACAGTCTTTGACTACGTCTGAAATAACGACATAGTGGTGTAGATACAGTCTTTGACTATGTCTGAAATAACGACATTGCGGTGTAGATACAGTCTTTGACTGTCTGAAATAACGTCATAGTGGTGAAGATACATTCTTTGACCATGTCTGAAATAACGACATAGTGTTGTAGATACAGTCTTTGCTTATGTCTGAAATAACGACATAGTGGTGTAGATACAGTCTTTGACTATGTCTGAAATAACGACATAGTGGTGTAGATACAGTCTTTGACTATGTCTGAAATAACGACATTGTGGTGTAGATACAGTCTTTGACCATGTCTGAAATAACGACATCTTTGACTATGTCTAAAATAACGTCATAGTGGTGTAGATACAGTCTTTGACCATGTCTGAAATAACGACATAGTGGTGTAGATACAGTCTTTGACTATGTCTGAAATAACGTCATAGTGGTGTAGATACAGTCTTTGACCATGTCTGAAATAACGACATCTTTGACTATGTCTTAAATAACGTCATGGTGGTGTAGATACAGTCTTGGACCATGTCTGAAATAACGACATAGTGGTGTAGATACAGTCTTTGACTATGTCTGAAATAACGACATAGTGGTGTAGATACAGTCTTTGACTATGTCTGAAATAACGACATAGTGGTGTAGATACAGTCTTTGACTGTCTAAAATAACGACATAGTGGTGTAGATACAGTCTTTGACTACGTCTGAAATAACGACATAGTGGTGTAGATACAGTCTTTGACTGTCTGAAATAACGACATTGTGGTGTAGATACAGTCTTTGACTATGTCTGAAATAACGTCATAGTGGTGTAGATACAGTCTTTGTCTATGTCTGAAATAACGACATAGTGGTCGTAGATATAGTCTTTGACTATGTCTGAAATAACGTCATAGTGGCGTAGATACAGTCTTTGACTACGTCTGAAATAACGTCATAGTGGTGTAGATACAGTCTTTGACTGTCTGAAATAATGACATTGCGGTGTAGATACAGTCTTTAACTACGTCTGAAATAACGTCATAGTGGTGTAGATACAGTCTTTGACTGTCTGAAATAACGACATTGTGGTGTAGATACAGTCTTTGACCATGTCTGAAATAACGACAATAGATACAGTTTCTGACTATGTCTGAAATAACGACATAGTGGTGTAGATACAGTCTTTGACTGTGTCTAAAAGAACGACATAGTGGTGTAGATACAGTCTTTGTCTATGTCTGAAATAACGACATAGTGGCGTAGATACAGTCTTTGACTGTCTGAAATAACGACATAGTGGTGTAGATACAGTCTTTGACTATGTCTGAAATAACGTCATAGTGGTGTAGATACAGACTTTGACTATGTCTGAAATAACGACATTGTGGTGTAGATACAGTCTTTGACTATGTCTGAAATAACGTCATAGTGGTGTAGATACAGACTTTGACTATGTCTGAAATAACGACATAGTGGTGTAGATACAGTCTTTGACTATGTCTGAAATAACGTCATAGTGGTGTAGATACAGACTTTGACTTTGTCTGAAATAACGTCATAGTGGTGTAGATACAGTCTTTAACTGTCTAAAATAACGTCATAGTGGTGTAGATACAGTCTTTGACTATGTCTGAAATAACGACATAGTGGTGTAGATACAGTCTTTGACTGTCTGAAATAACGACATAGTGGTGTAGATACAGTATTTGACTATGTCTGAAATAACGTCATAGTGGTGTAGATACAGTCTTTGACCATGTCTGAAATAACGACATAGTGGTGTAGATACAGTCTTTGACTGTCTGAAATAACGTCATAGTGGTGTAGATACAGTCTTTGACTATGTCTAAAATAACGTCATAGTGGTGTAGATACAGTCTTTGACCATGTCTGAAATAACGACATTGTGGTGAAGATACAGTCTTTGACCATGTCTGAAATAACGACATAGTGGTGTAGATACAGTCTTTGACTGTCTGAAATAACGTCATAGTGGTGTAGATACAGTCTTTGACCATGTCTGAAATAACGACATTGTGGTGAAGATACAGTCTTTGACGTGAGGATACAGTCTTTGACCATGTCTGAAATAACGACATAGTGGTGTAGATACAGTCTTTGACTATGTCTGAAATAACGACATAGTGTTGTAGATACAGTCTTTGACTATGTCTGAAATAACGACATCTTTGACTATGTCTAAAATAACGTCATAGTGGTGTAGATACAGTCTTTGACTATGTCTAAAATAACGTCATAGTGGTGTAGATACAGTCTTTGACTGTCTGAAATAACGACATTGTGGTGTAGATACAGTCTTTGACTACGTCTGAAATAACAACATAGTGGTGTAGATACAGTCTTTGACTATGTCTGAAATAACGACATTGCGGTGTAGATACAGTCTTTGACTGTCTGAAATAACGTCATAGTGGTGAAGATACATTCTTTGACCATGTCTGAAATAACGACATAGTGATGTAGATACAGTCTTTGCTTATGTCTGAAATAACGACATAGTGGTGTAGATACAGTCTTTGACTATGTCTGAAATAACGACATAGTGGTGTAGATACAGTCTTTGACTATGTCTGAAATAACGACATTGTGGTGTAGATACAGTCTTTGACCATGTCTGAAATAACGACATCTTTGACTATGTCTAAAATAACGTCATAGTGGTGTAGATACAGTCTTTGACCATGTCTGAAATAACGACATAGTGGTGTAGATACAGTCTTTGACTATGTCTGAAATAACGTCATAGTGGTGTAGATACAGTCTTTGACCATGTCTGAAATAACGACATCTTTGACTATGTCTTAAATAACGTCATGGTGGTGTAGATACAGTCTTGGACCATGTCTGAAATAACGACATAGTGGTGTAGATACAGTCTTTGACTATGTCTGAAATAACGACATAGTGGTGTAGATACAGTCTTTGATTATGTCTGAAATAACGACATAGTGGTGTAGATACAGTCTTTGACTGTCTAAAATAACGACATAGTGGTGTAGATACAGTCTTTGACTACGTCTGAAATAACGACATAGTGGTGTAGATACAGTCTTTGACTGTCTGAAATAACGACATTGTGGTGTAGCTACAGTCTTTGACTATGTCTGAAATAACGTCATAGTGGTGTAGATACAGTCTTTGTCTATGTCTGAAATAACGACATAGTGGTGTAGATACAGTCTTTGACTATGTCTGAAATAACGTCATAGTGGCGTAGATACAGTCTTTGACTACGTCTGAAATAACGTCATAGTGGTGTAGATACAGTCTTTGACTGTCTGAAATAATGACATTGCGGTGTAGATACAGTCTTTAACTACGTCTGAAATAACGTCATAGTGGTGTAGATACAGTCTTTGACTGTCTGAAATAACGACATTGTGGTGTAGATACAGTCTTTGACTACGTCTGAAATAACGACATAGTGGTGTAGATACAGTCTTTGACTGTCTGAAATAACGACATTGCGGTGTAGATACAGTCTTTGACATGTCTGAAATAACGTCATAGTGGTGTAGATACAGTCTTTGACTGTCTGAAATAACGACATAGCGGTGTAGATACAGTCTTTGACTGTCTGAAATAACGTCATAGTGGTGTAGATACAGTCTTTGACTTTGTCTGAAATAACGACAGTGTGGTGTAGATACAGTCTTTGACTACGTCTGAAATAACGTCATAGTGGTGTAGATACAGTCTTTGACTATGTCTGAAATAACGACATTGTGGTGTAGATACAGTCTTTGACTACGTCTGAAATAACGTCATAGTGGTGTAGATAAAGTCTTTGACCATGTCTGAAATAACGTCATAGTGGTGTAGATACAGTCTTTGACTATGTATGAAATAAAGACATTGTGGTGTATATGCAGTCTTTGACTGTCTGAAATAACGACATTGTGGTGTAGATACAGTCTTTGACATGTCTGAAATAACGACATAGTGGTGTATATACAGTCTTTGACTTTGTCTGAAATAACGACATAGTGGCGTAGATACAGTCTTTGACTGTCTGAAATAACGTCATAGTGGTGTATACCTGCATATAATTAAATACACTTTTGATATTATTTACATTATTTTAGTCTTATTCTACGATATGCTTGAATATATTTTGTTTCAATATAATCAACAGTTAGCAATAACAATTGTTTTATACTATTCTTGTAATTAATTAATGATTGTTTCAATATAATCAACAGTTAGCAATAACAATTGTTTTATACTATTCTTGTAATTAATTAATGATTGTTTCAATATAATCAACAGTTAGCAATAACAATTGTTTTATACTATTCTTGTAATTAATTAATGATTTAACACATGCTAGTTAAATAATTCTGTAGAAAAATCTAACGGGATCCCGTTGTTTTTTAAATTCAAGATTGCCATGTTTCCCTTTAATCTATATTTCTGTTGCGGAAACACTGTATCTGGCTTACTAAACGTTATTGTTGATTTATTGACAAGCCACGTGCATTAATCATAGCTCGATATAATGAACATTACGCAGGTGGAATCTTTTATAAATGTGATCTGTCAATGAGATGTGTTTTTACCAGTTCCTGTTCACGTAGGTTTGTAATATTATCAATATGTCGATTTATAAAGTGTACATATTTAGATTTTGCATTCTATAGATAACACAAATGCTTCGTTGCACAATAAACACAGAAACGCATTCTTAAAGAAAAATAGTTACAGTAACAGCAACGAAGACACCACTGAAGACAACGAATATTGCTGTCACCAAGAAATCGATTGTGCAATAACGTTTCATACTTTTTTCAATTTTGAGGACCAAAGTTTATATATGATATTGGGTATGAGGCTATATCTTCAAATATTGCCCAAGAGTATGAAGGCAAGAAGACGCTCCACCGGATTCAGAACACATACATTTCAATTTTTCCAAAATTAAATAATATTAATTCAAACTCAATGCGTGTGGTGGAGACTACCGCTGTAAGAGTTATCACGTGCCCTACCGCCTTCGTGACACTAGTAAATAGCTAGTGGCGTTAAAAGGAATTAGACCATGAGCCAGACAATATTTCGCTACCATCTCAGGTGGCAAATTCTTACTGGTACCATGTTATGGAGTACCATGTAGAGAAAGAATACATAGACCACTGTATGATAGTATTTGTCATTGTCGCACTAACCCCGTCAATGGCAATACAGTTTCGATCCTTTTTAGGTAACTGTCACTCAGTTTGCACTATTTCTGCAAGCATAAAAGTAGGTTATAATAAAATGCAAACAATATGTTAAAAATGTGCTATTGTAACAACTGTACCAATTCTAACAATCAGTTGCCATGGTTAGCAGTTAGTACAGTAAGCTTTGTATTACCTTTAAACTTTTTCGTCGATGTTTTTCGTGCAACGTTTGTTTTCAATTTCATATGCATACTTCTTTATTGTGATTTATGTGGGTGGGATAATTGAAACAGGTGTTAAACATCGTTAAAATAGACATAAACTGCAATTAAAAAGCATTGAAATAGACATCTAATTGAATTTTGAGTTTGCATGTGTTAACTAATGCTTCGTGCCTTAATGAGTAATGTCTTAATCATAATAAGTAAATAACGCATACAACTAAAAATGAACTTATAAAAAGCGGAGACACTCACAGTTCCCTTATCTAAAATCCCTTTCGACTGTTTGTGGCTTTTGTGCAATATATGCATATATCAGAAAATTAAAACAATAGCGATTGCACTTATTCTGAGGAAGACTTACACTTTCTGTTCGATGCGTGTATCCTCTTTAATGGCGTACTGAACTTATATATATGCAAGCAAAGGCATGAACGTTGCATAGTACATACTTTCATTACTAATCTATCAAAACAGTCTCTAATTCATAATATAATAATTCAATTATCTTGTATTAGAAGTTGTGAATTACTGATTCTTACAATGTTATACATATAATGTAAAACATATTTACTAACCTTAATGCATAAACAATATGTCAAATGTGGCTGGGGTAATTCGACTTCCAATTTCAAGCAAAATAGTGATTTTAAGCAAAATGCAATGCTGAAACAAAGCTTATTTAGTCTGTATTAGCTAATACGAATTATAAGCTTAATTTCATATTTTAAAAGTATATTATCAATTATCAAAAATTATCGAATTTGTCTGAGAACGTATCAAAGTGAAACAATTCCAGTGTAATTTAGTTATGTTATGACATAAACAAAGTGAATTCATTGTTTTACATTTCAAGGGTTGTAACGCTTATGTTGGTCGATTACGTTCATAGATTCTTACCACCACTGCGGGTTCGAATCTCACCGGTAGCTCGACTCGTTTAGTGAGCAAGTGTCGATTCTTACGGATGGCGAGAAGTATACAATACTGGTTCTATATTTCCTGCCCAGGAAGAAGTGAGTAGTCTGCCTCCACCTAATCCTAGCCTTCTCTGACCATAAAAGTAATTTTCTTTCTTTTTTTTTTGTGTGTGGCTTTTTGTTCACAGCCAGATAAAAAAAAAATCGTAAAAAGGGATGGTAAGGTCAGAGAAGGCTCGGATTAGCCTCCACCACGAAACAAATCGATCGTCATATAAAGCCTAAATGTGCTGAAATTGACCATTCAACCACATATCAATTCTTAACGAATATAGTGAAAGCCGCACATCACTTACTAGAGTTATTGCATAATCAAGCTGAATTACGTTCATGTTGACGACGATAACACATGTGTCAATGTTTCTCATCTTTCAGATCATAGTTAAAGTCCCCATCCCGCCACTGATTAACAGGAACATTTTACAAACTAGGTACGTCGTTTATAAGCCTACCGACGACGAGGTATACATATAACAGACTTAAACTCTATATACACAATATAAACGGCTTTAAGCAGCCAGACCAAACCCCAAACGGAAGCGTCAAATCAAGAATTACCAACCCATTCAGCTTACGCATATTTAATCGCGGGTATTTTAAGAGCCGAAAATCTATACTTTTAATAGGCACATATACATTAGTATATGACCTGAACACCTGGATAAAGGTTTGATAAAGTTTTGAGTGTAGTTTTGTCGTTATTTGTCGGGTTAGTGTCATAGTAGCAGCCCGATGAAGCTCTCCCCACGCCTGGGCGATACCCGGGCGCAGATTAAAACGCCAAAGAGCGGTTAATAAAAGACAATGACTATAAAAACAGAGAAAGCCCACGAAAAAATGTGGCATATTAACATCAGTTAAATATTTGCATGCAAATCGTATATAATCGTATATGCTTTGCTTCTGCATGTTTGTTCGGCGCCCCTTGAGGGCGCCGGACATACTGTGGTAGTACTTTGACCTTAGGCATGGGGAATCAAAAGGACAGTTGAGTATGTTTGGATTGTAATTAAAAATGTTTAAATGGCATTTAAAGCATGCTATAAAACGCACCAGAATAAGATATAAAACACAAGAGATAAAACTGCTTAGCGATTTCTTGAATTTCTGTAAGAAATGATGCACCAATAATTCAAAAATTATACAAAATCATTTCATTAAAACGATGTCTCCCTGTATTTTGACTGAAAACGAGGCTGATTATAAAATCAAATGGTTAAATACGTAATACGAATTTTAGAAAAATGTAACGAAATTTATCGATCGTAATATCTGCGTTTCAAATGTTTTCACATTGTTCTCGTTTTAAAATCGTTTTGATTAATTATTATTGGCAAATTACATTAAATGTTGCTAAGAAATGAGAAAATACGATTATATATCGGAAAGTTTTGGCATTTAAATTTCGTTTACGGGAAATCGCTAATTGTGTAATGCTTCATTTTGACTGTCAAATGCAGACAAATGTATTGAAAACGAAAGTAGATTTATGAGCGCAGACTCTTTGCATCAAGTTTTTCTTGTATTAAAATGTAAACATTTTCTATATAGAGTATCATCCAAATAAAGCCTGGGCTGGTCATAGTGGACAGCCATGATGTCTGGCCGGGCTGCTCTTACACAGCCTGGGCAGGTCATAGTGGACAGCCATGATGTCTGGCCGGACTGCTCTTACACAGCCTGGGCAGGTCATAGTGGACGGCCGTGATGTCTGGCCGGGCTGCTCTTACACAGCCTGGGCAGGTCATAGTGGACAGCCGTGATGTCTGGCCGGGCTGCTCTTACACAGTGATGTCTGGCGGGACTGCTCTTACACAGCCTGGGCTGGTCATAGTGGACAGCCATGATGTCTGGCCGGGCTGCTCTTACACAGTGATGTCTGGCGGGACTGATCTTACACAGCCTGGGCAGGTCATAGTGGACGGCCGTGATGTCTGGCCGAGCTGCTCTTACACAGCCTGGGCAGGTCATAGTGGACAGCCATGATGTCTGGCCGGGCTGCTCTTACACAGTGATGTCTGGCGGGACTGCTCTTACACAGCCTGGGCAGGTCATAGTGGACAGCCATGATGTCTGGCCGGGCTGCTCTTACACAGTGATGTCTGGCGGGACTGCTCTTACACAGCCTGGGCAGGTCATAGTGGACAGCCGTGATGTCTGGCCGGGCTGCTCTTACACAGTGATGTCTGGCGGGACTGCTCTTACACAGCCTGGGCTGGTCATAGTGGACAGCCATGATGTCTGGCCGGGCTGCTCTTACACAGTGATGTCTGGCGGGACTGATCTTACACAGCCTGGGCAGGTCATAGTGGACGGCCGTGATGTCTGGCCGAGCTGCTCTTACACAGCCTGGGCAGGTCATAGTGGACAGCCATGATGTCTGGCCGGGCTGCTCTTACACAGTGATGTCTGGCGGGACTGCTCTAACACAGCCTGGGCAGGTCATAGTGGACAGCCATGATGTCTGGCCGGGCTGCTCTTACACAGTGATGTCTGGCGGGACTGCTCTTACACAGCCTGGGCTGGTCATAGTGGACAGCCATGATGTCTGGCCGGACTGCTCTTACACACAGTGATGTCTGGCCGGGCTGCTCTTACACAGCCTGGGCAGGTCATAGTGGACAGCCGTGATGTCTGGCCGGACTGCTCTTACACAGCCTGGGCAGGTCATAGTGGACGGCCGTGATGTCTGGCCGGGCTGCTCTTACACAGCCTGGGCAGGTCAAAGTGGACGGCCGTGATGTCTGGCCGGACTGCTCTTACACAGCCTGGGCAGGTCATAGTGGACGGCCGTGATGTCTGGCCGGGCTGCTCTTACACAGCCTGGGCAGGTCATAGTGGACGGCCGTGATGTCTGGCCGGGCTGCTCTTACACAGCCTGGGCAGGTCATAGTGGACAGCCGTGATGTCTGGCCGGGCCGTTTGGAAAATTGTCTGAATGACCTAGTTAATTCAAAATACATTTAACCAAGTCAACATAGCAACGTTTGTTAATATTATGTCCATGACCACTAAATATACCAAGGTTTAGTACTGATGATAAGATAGTTAAAATAACTGATAACCACGTGTACTGTTATTTAATAACGTATGTTTTAATTCTTCAAAATTTTGGCGCCGAATTGATGCTTTGCATCAAGTTTTTCTTGTTGCTATTTGATGTTATGTCCGATGCTATAATGGGAAATGATTCATGGTGTATCGTTATCATACGGATGTGACAACGGTTGGAGGGATATGAATCAATTTTCCATATAAACACTTGTTGTTCTGAAGTGGCGAACAATTAACGTTGAAAACAACTTGAAAGTTACTTGACATAAAGGTCATTAACATAATGCCTTGTTTTCCGTACACTCTATATACTGAATGTAAGTGCCGTTGTTTGTCTAATTCAGCTGCTCGAATACAATAATTCCGTATTGAAACATATTTGAAACCAGTCCTAGCACTACCATTTATATAATGAGGATTAAACTCACTGACAATGTTCGTTAAAGCTACACCCCCGCATTTATAGTGTACAGTTTAAGGAAACAAAAGCATACAACGTTATTATATATTTTTATACAGTTAATATATTACGAATGGTTTAGACTTATTAAAACACACACATTCATTTCAATTCAGTCTTCAGTAGGTAGTTGATTCCATGCCCAGAAAAAACAAAAGAATGGAGGTCTGCTAGCACACTACAGACACTAATGCAGACACCGCTATGTACGAATCACATAGGTGAGCATTCTGAACGCTATACCAGAAGACAACTTGGTGTATGTTGGCAGGGTCACGCCACGCTTCTGAGGCAAACATGACAACAACGCTATACCAGAAGACAACTTGGTGCAGGTTGGCGGGGGCACCCCACGCTTCTGAGGTTTAGGCATGACAACAAAGCTATACCCGACGGCAACTTGCTGCAATGCGGGCTATCTTGCGCATGCGCACAGGTAATCAATGGGATGCAATGTTTATTTTATTATACCGGGAAAAAAGGAGATTTTTTTTGCGAGAAATGAAACATGTAAAACCAGATCCATTTCGTTAAAACGAGGATATTTTTTATTTATTTACCAGTTTTGATTTATTAAAGTTACACGTCATGGTCAACACAAACATTATTCATATCTTTTAAAAAAAGGCATATTCATCAACATTAAAAATAAATAACATAATAGTCATGAAAAAAACAGTATAAATTTACTGTGACGTCGGCGATTCATTTTTGCATAACGTGTTAGTCATGGAAAAAACATATTATATTTATAAATTTACTGTGACGTCGGATTTTATCATTTAGACATATATTGATTCCGAGATGATGCGATTGGGAGGGTAACATTAAAAAAAATGCTGCCCTAGAGTAACATCACGCCATTAAATAGTAGTCTATGGGAATTTAACATGGGGGATTGACATGAGGTATAATAAAACAACTTATTGCATGTTGGCAGGAACGCGTATTGCACAGGTGTGTTTGTTTGAATGGTGTTTAACTTATTTTTTAGCACATGTTAGACCCTATATGACAGTCGATTTTTGTTTGTGGTAGAGGCAGACCACCCCATTTTTTATGGGTACATCCAGTCTTTATAACAGGTAAACATGTCGAGAGTACTACACTAGGCGTCAATTTGCTGCAGGTTGGCATGGATGTACAGGTACAGAGTACGTAGGTCTATGAGGTTGGCAAGCAAGTGCATGCGCACATGTAAACTATACCAGGCGACAGCTGGTTGCAGGTTGGCAGGCACTCCTATGCGCGAAGGTAAGCATGAACAAAGCGCTACACCAGACATGCAGGCATGCGCATGTACATCAGTTTACAGTTATATCAGGTAATTATTGTCGTAATTAATAAATT